>JAJJMB010006998.1:3434413-3480003 GCA_023531105.1 Papaver atlanticum | reverse complement strand
TGACCAACTCTAGACATTGGGGAACCGATCCTAGTAAGAGGTGCAACCGATCACAAGAGGGAATCGATTATTATAAGAGGTGCAACAAGTTTTTAGCAATTGGGGAACCGATCCTATGACTTGTGCAACCGAATACAAGTTTATACCATAAATAAGTGGTAACCGATCCTAGTACCTAGTCAACCAACTTTTGGTAACTAGCGTGACTAATCTTAGTACCTGATAAGCACGTAAGTGTGACACATTTTCACCCATAACTACATTATGTAGGACTCATTTTATTTCTAATAAAGTTGTTTTAAGTCTTTTCTAGGGAATAAGCTCTTGCGACGAAATTGGCTCGAAAAGTAGTGTTTTACACCCCAGGATAGAGTACTAAAGGTACCCCTGAAATGCACCGGAAGCACCCCAAAAATGTGTCGGAGGAACCCTGGAAAATTACTATCTACGCCCAAAAATTACTATTTGCACCCCATAAGACAAGTGCTAAAGGGACACCCGTGCAGGATTAGGGAGAGGACATCTTCTTCTCAAATTCAAAAAATAAATTTTGGCGGGAAAACCATTTCTTCTCTGGCAGAATTTCGATCGGATGTTTGGACGTGATTTAGTGAGATTCAATCCCTGAAACTTAGTGGGTAGACGTGATATGACTATAGAAAGCTGGTATGGGTGTTCGTTTGGATCAGAATTGGTTGAATCGTGTCATGGAGCAAAACAGGGGAGTACGTGCAAAGGGAGAAGATATTCACGCGTTTGTTGTTGCTGGAGTGTGCTGGGAGAGTTTGGAATGTGCTGGGAGAATGCTATAGGCGTGTAAGAGTTAAACAAGGAGAGTTTTCAGATGTAAAACGCATAAGGAGCTAAAACAGAAAAAAAAATATCCGAAAATATTTTCTTTCACTGCCGAGAATTTGTGAAGTTATGGAGGAGATTCAATGCATATTTCGGGTATAAATAGAGTCCCTTGGGGTCATATAAGGGGTGTCGAGAGTTGAGAGCAGTTAGGGAGAACCAGAGAGTCGAGAAATCAAGTGGCAGAAAAAATCCATTTTCTGCTGCTGTGAAGAACACGAAGAACATAAGACGCACGCAGAACCGTCGTTTTCCAACAGTGACAACGACAATTGTTTGTGGGTCGTATTGCTACAGTGACAACAACACTTCATTTTTATCGTTCTCTGTAACAGCTCGGTTTGTAACAAATAAAAGTGTTACAAACCCGGTTTTATTGTTTTTCTCCCATTTCATTATTGTGAACACCATTTTTGAGCAATAAAGATGAATTTTGAGCGTGTTTCCATGATGATGAGCTAATTCTCGCGTAACCAAGGCACGGAGGAAGCTATTTATGCATGAATAATTGGTAACTATTCTATTTTTCTCTAATTTGTATTTTATAATTCACTCAATCACTACTTTGTAGAATTTTAATTGTTTGAATTATTTTCTTAATTAGTTGTGATTCAATTAGATAGGTTATACTTTGTTTAGATAATCTATGCTTAGGGAATACAATTAATGTTTGAGAATATGCCTGATTATTTGTGAATTAAGAAATAAGAGATTTAAAAGATAATTAGAGTTTTGGAATTTTTGCCATCATTCATTCATGTGTAATATTGGAATCTAGAGTCTTGGTTATTTTCAATCTTGAAATCAAATTTTGAATTAAACTTTCTCTATTTTTAGTTTAAATAAGTCTAAAATCAATTGCTTTCACAAGTCTCAACGAACCTTTTACTACAACAAAGTTGAAATCACATCAGTACCCACATGGAGGTAGAACCGAAACTTGTTTTGGTAGAACCTTGAAACCCATGATTGGTTATTTGATAGGATAATCAATCACATGGTTCTTGGAAGTCAGATGAACCAATTCTAAACTTGTTTGGAAGTGTGGCAAATCGGTTCCAAGATTGTAAATATGAAAAAGGATTTACAAAGTAAAGATGTCGACATACTTTGAACATGTGCAGTAACTCTTACCTTTTATTGTTCAAAGATATTCCTTAATAGCTAAAGGAGAATCCCGGATCGAAATAAATTGAGAATATTTTAATTAAGGTTTTTAGTTTTTATATGCTTTTAATTCCAGCAATTAAATGCATATCTTTAGAAAATATAAATTGGTAATGTGCATTTACTAATTGGATATTTTCTACTGAGATTTCGGTCAATATTTGGAAAGAGCATTTCCAGGAATTATGAAAACTGATTTGGACATTATTGCATATCTTTGAGAATATTCAGTTTTGGAAATTCCTTGGTGTCCAAACTTCCTTGGTCTATAAATATTGAAGTTTGCATTTCAAGCAAACTAATCCTCAGAGAAAGCAAAACTACCTAGTTGTGTTGTTACTGGTGGATCCATCTATTCGGAGAGGAAAGTACCCTAATTAGGCGAAATCTCTTACGACCGCTCGTTTTAAAGACTTCTTTGGGATTGGGAAGCTCTACGAGTACCATTGGTGGGAAACTAGATACTTGCAGTTTGTTATTAGTTTTCGATTGATTTTATTGACTAACTGTTGTTGAAATTTGATTGCACCTAGTTTGTTTATGATTGAGAATCTTCTCTTCTGATATAAGATTCACTCAAACTAGATCGAAGTGTCGACGGGGATCTTTAGAAATGTTTGTAGATCTAAAGACGTCTTGTGATAATCCATTGTTTAGAGACTCCGTTCTGTGTGTGATTGATCACAAAAGATTCAAGTTTTTTGTGTGCAGGTGTTTATTGAAGATCTAAGAAGATTTGAAGACAAAGAAGATTTCTTATTTGAGTTCATAATCTTTGGTGTGCACAAAACTTGATCGGATGGGGATCCAACTATAATCGGATTATCTTTGTGATAACCTTGATTGATTAGTTGAGTAGATCGGCATCAATACAATTCTTTGTGATTCAAAGTATTGGTTTCATAGTCTAAAACAATTACTTTGGAATACGAACCAAAGGAATTGTTCCAAGTGCGTGACTTATTACAAGTTGGAGGCGCAGGGATACTGAGGGAACTAGGTGAACTATAGTTTAGTTGCTTGGTCTCAACTATACGAAGTTGGTTTAGATTTTGTATAACGGCTTAATTCTGAGAGTATTCAATTCTGGAATAGGTCCCGGGGTTTTTTTGCATTTGCGGTTTCCTTGTTAACAAAATCTTGCTGTGTCTTTTACTTTTCTATTTCCGCAATTATAATTGTTTTATTATAATTAGAAGTAAAATACACAAACGTTAATTCCTATTTACTTGATAGCAATCCTATTGTGTTTGGTTAAGTCCGAACCTATTATCAAGTAAACATACTTCGTTGTTGTATTGTCTCGATCTTGTATCCATAGTCAATTACACAAGTTATCTTGTTGTCGTATTGTCTCGATCTCGTATCCATAGACGATCACACGAAGTGTGAACCGATTAGTTGTATTGTCTCGACTCAGTCCATAGACAATCACTTTCGGAGAAAGGACTTATAGGTTGAAAAGTTTTAGATTGAGGTATATTTTGGCACTCTCGTCTTTTCAAACGCATTCTCATCCTTAAGAGTTGAGCGAGAAATAACCACACCATATGAAAGAATTCAGGTTCGAGAGTGATCACAATCCTCGACTTCTGCCTCACCAATAGGGTTTTATGATGATTGCACTCAAAAAGACCGCTTTTTAGTCTCTCATGTGTGCAGGCAGGAGCGAAGAGTGAAATCCTGCACATGTTGAATGATGGGAAGGAAAACCTTTCGAAATAATTTCTGGAGACTCCACAAAATTGTGGGAATAAAAATATTTTTCTGATGATCTCTAAGAAAGGAAATCAATCATTAGCAAGGATGGGAGTACTCACTTACCTTCACATCCGATAGGCAATCAGCCCCACTCTCACAACATCCATAGAAACGTCTTCGTCTTTAGTCTTCAACTGTTGATGATGAACTCTTGAACTTCGTAGAACCTTGACAATTTCTGTTTTTCTCTTCAAATTCCTTGTTGCTTGAATTTTCCTCTTGAATTCTTCTTCTTTACAATGGTGCTTATTAAACAAAACCAAAAACAAACTATTTTTTTTTTTTTTTTTTTAAGACAATATGACAAACTGAAAATAACAAAATAAATAATAAAACTACCAAAGCCATGGAGAAAGGACTTCATCACTTAATTCTGCACAACTTGTATTGTCTTGATTCCATAAACTTCATTAATTCTCATCTTTTTCTATTTTCTTTGCTCTTGTAAGATAAATCTTCACTTGTGTATAGAATTCTGTTTTTTGTACTGTATCTTCACTTTTGAATATGACTTTTTCTTTTCCTTGTATTGTTGCATGTAAACCTTGGACTATTTCAACTTTCTTCAAATATTCTGATGTCGCGCTGCTTGTTGCTGATGATGTGTTTCTATGGATCTGTTTGATGTTATCGAGAGAGAGAGAGAGAGTGGTGCCAACTGCAAATCAAACTACAAGAAGGAGTTTTCATCTTTAGACGTCATCCTCATGATTGACAAAATTAGCACTCAAGAGATCAAAGATAGTGCTTAAAGTGGTGCGAAGTTGGGTAGCTCACCATTCCTACCCGGAATTGATGTACGGTGACACACACTCTAAAAGGACTTTTTAGATAGTCACAAAAAATGAAGGTCGGTGCCTCGCTTGATGTAAAATAGGTAGTCTCTACTAAGGGTGATCACAACTCTAATACCAAATATCTTTGCTACATCTAATTCGCCCACCGACATGGTTAAATCCAACTTTAACGCTCTAACAACTAAGAAACCTGATTGTGTTTCTCCTGTTCTTCCAAGTTCAATTATTTCGTTTAGACTCTCTATGCAAACATAGATAGAAGCATGCTAGTTACTCTAAAATCTCTACAAGTTAGAGGTTTTATGCAAATATTTACAAAGATTTTTGATTTTTGATTTTTTTTTTTAGTAAATGCAAAAGACTAAAAACTCTATATGCAAAATACTCCCCCAAACCTAAATCGAACATTGTCCTCAATGTTTCAACATATGAGAAGAATTTCAACAATATACCAGGAGAACAGTGCAAAGTAGATTTAAAAGAAAGAGATTACCAGATGCAAAAAGATGGTGCTACCCAGAAATGGATGAATGCTTTGAAAGAAAACAACAAGAGCGATAATACAAAAAGTTTGGTTAGCACACATAAAAACTATACAGAAATTAAGAAAAGGGGAAGAAAATTGAGTTTTAATCCATATGTATGTACACAGGTGAACCAGTTTAGTCCACATAGACGGGTCTTCCAAGTCAGTGGTCTCAACTTCTGGTGGAAGTGGCTCCAAAAATGGTTTCAATCTCTGACCATTGACCTTGAAGATGTTCTTGTTTGCTGTATTTTCGATTTCAACAGCTCCACGAGGGAAAACCGTACGTACCAAGAATGGAACTGACCATCGAGAACGTAACTTTCCTTGAAAAAGATGCAAACGAGTGTTGTACAATAAAACTTTTTGACCAGGTGTGAAAGTCTTGCAAAAAATGCATTTGTCATGAAACACTTTCATTCTAGTTTTGTATATTTTGGTACTATCGTAAGCATCATTTCTTATTTCTTCTAACTCATTGAGTTGAAGTTTCCTTTGGATACCCGCTTTATGAAGATCAAAGTTCAATTTCTTAACATCCCAATAAGCACGATGTTCTAACTCTACAGGTAGATGACAAGCTTTACCATACACAAGTCTATAAGGGGACATTCCAATAGGAGTTTTGTATGTAGTTCTATAGGCCCATAAAGCATCATTTAAACGTAAAGACCAATCTTTCCTAGTAGGATTAACAGTCTTTTCAAGAATATGCTTAATTTCTCTATTAGAAACTTCTACTTGGCCACTGGTTTGTGGATGGTATGGTGTTGCTACCTTGTGAGTGATTCCATACTTGCGCATAAGTGATTTAAAAGGTCTATTGCAAAAAGAGTACCACCATCACTGATTATTGCTCTAGGTGTTCCAAAACGAGAGAAAATGTTTTCTTTAAGAAAAGAAAGAACTACTTTATGGTCATTTGTTTTGGAGGCAATGGATTCTACCCATTTAGAAACATAATCAACAACAACAAGAATGTACAACTTACCTTCAGAGTTAGGAAAGGGATCCATGAAATCAATACCCCATATATCAAACAATTCAACAATCAAAATCGGTTGTAATGGCATCATGTTTCTTCTTGAGATACTTCCTAATTTATGGCATCGGTCACAAGCAACACAAAATGCATGACTATCTTTGAATAATGATGGCCGATAGGAACCACTATGCAATATTTTTGCAGCAGTTTTCTTGGCGCTAAAGTGGCCTCCACATGCTTGGTCATGACAGAAAGAGATGACATCTCTTTGTTCAAAATTGGGGACACATCTCCTAATGAGTTGGTCAGGGAAGTATTTAAACAAGTATGGGTCATCCCAAAAGAAATATTTCACTTCAGCCAAGAATTTAGAATGGTCTTGTTTAGACCAGTGCAAAGGCATTCTACCCGTAGCAAGGTAGTTAACAATGTCAGCAAACTAAGGCATTTCAGATATAAGCATCAATTGCTCATCAGGGAATGATTCTCTTATCAGCAAAGATTCATCAATAGATTCAATATTCAACCTAGACAAGTGATCAGTAACAAGATTTTCCGACCCTTTCATATCTTGAATTTCAAGATTGAAATCTTGTATCAAGAGTATCCATCGAATTAGACGAGCCTTACCATCTTTCTTAGACAAAAGATATTTCAATGCAGCATGGTCAGAATATTTCAATGCAGCATGATGATGTTGGACCCTATCAAATAAGATCTAAACTTATCCAGTGCGAACACCACAGCTAGCAATTCTTTCTCAGTGGTTGAATAATTCAGTTGAGCATCACTAAGTGTTTTACTAGCATAGTAGATCACATAAGGGAGTTTGTCTACTCGCTGACCTAAAACAGCTCCTACAGCATAGTCAGACACATCACACATAATTTCAAATGGCAAGGTCCAGTCGGGTGGTCTGACTATAGGGGTAGATGTGAGAAGAGCTTTCAATTGCTCCCATGCTTCCTTACAAGCATCATCAAAGACAAATGCAACATCCTTTGAAAGAAGACTACACAAGGGTCTTTAAATTTTACTAAAGTCTTTGATGAATCGTCGGTAAAAACCGGCATGGCCTAAGAATGACCTTATCTCTCTCACAGAGCGAGGTTGAGGCAAGTGTTGAATGAGATCAACTTTGGCTTTATCTACTTTTATGCCTTTTTCAGAAATAATATGCCCAGAAACGATGCCCGAGTTAACCATGGGTAGCTGGTTAACATGAAACACATTCAATTCCACAGTCATGTTACCGAAAGGAAAAATTAATATTCCGCTACGACAATTTATGATAGCATTAGACGTTGCCAAGAAGGGACGTCCTAAGATAACAGGAATATGATTTTCTGTATTTTGCACAGGTTGAATATCTAACACAATGAAATCCACAGGGAAATAAAATTTATCAACCTTGATTAACACATCTTCAACAATACCACGAGGGATTTTTACAGATCTTTCCGCTAATTGTAGCATAACAGGAGTGGGTTGCAGCTCCCCAAGACCTAACTGCACATACACTGAATATGGCAATAAGTTCACACTAGCACCTAAGTCTAACAAGCCTTTTCGATCGTATGATCGCCTATAGTGCAAGAGATAGTTGGACTACCTGGGTCTTTAAACTTAGGTGGGGTCTTGTTTTGAATAATTGAACTCACCTGCTCAGTAAGAAAGGCACGCTTATGCACATGATGTTTCCGTTTTTGTGTGCATAGATCTTTCAAGAATTTAGCATAAGCAGGTATTTGTTTGATTGCTTCGAGAAAAGGAATATTTATAGTTAGAACACGCACTTTTTTCTCGTAAGTAGTGGAGATTGTGGAGAGATGGAGAGATGGAGGTAGTGGGATAATGTTATGGTTACACCCATTATACTAGGGAAGTTTCTGGAAACCGTAAACCATTACTCCATTACTTAGCCACTTCCTTTAACTGCTTTCAACTATTACCACTACTTATAACTTCCTTATCATGGGGTGTTTCCATGCCGCATGTTGCTGTAAGAAAGGCACGCTTATGCACATGATGTTTCCGTTTTTGTGTGCATAGATCTTTCAAGAATTCAGCATAAGCAGGTATTTGTTTGATTACTTCGAGAAAAGGAATATTTATATTGACTCGTCTAAACATCTCCAACATCTCATTGTATTGGCTACTCCCTTTTGCTGCACCAACCTTTGTGGGAATGGAGCAACATGCACAAAAGATGGTAAAGAAGCATCAACATCAGCGGAATTCTTAGAGTCACTATCATGCTCAGATTCCGTTTCTATACTAGATGTTTTCTATGGTGTTGTGTGCACTGGTGAGTCTGATTTAGACTCATTTGACTATGGTACATTTACATTGTTATCAACAACCTTACCACTACGAAGAGTTGTGACAGCATTCACTTGATTATGTGAGGACTCATTGCAACCTGACGTGCTTGCCTGAAATGCATTCTTTGGATTTTGTTGAGGTTGACTAGGGAGTTTACCCTTTTCCCTCTCATTTAGTGCATCACAGATTTAGCCCAATTTAAGTTCTAGACTAGCAAACCTTTGGTCATTTAACTTCTGATATTGCAAAAAAAAAATTGATTCATTTGGTTTACACCATCATCAGAGTTTGTCCTTTTCTCTACAGGGTACTGTATGTGTGACTATACTTGGGGGTTTCTAGGATATGAATACCCTTGGGTATTACTCGTTGTACCCCCTTGTACGGGCCTTTTAGACCATGAAAATTTAGGGTGATTCCTCCACCCTGGGTTGTAGGTCTGAGAATAAGGGTTGTTCTATTGCTTATGATACAAAGCATTAGCCTGTTCAACTCTAGATTCTTGAAATGCGTATAGGTCTGGACAACTATCCACTAGGTGGTCTGAACTGTGGTATGCGGCACAAGTGGCCATTTCAATTTGGTCACGGAGAGTAGGGGCAGTAGTTTTCACATTCTTCTGCAGCTCTAGCGCTTCTACTCTCCTATCCAAGGAAGCAACATTTGCATTTTCTTCAAAGTCGGACTCAATTCTATGAACATTATCCACAGGGGAAGTCTTTTTAGGATCACGAATGGACTCCCACTGCTGAGTCTTTTCAGCGACTTCGATTAAGAAAGTCCAAGCCTCATTAGCACGTTTGTCAATAAATGCATCATTTCACATTGGCTCAACTGTGGTTTGGGTACTGACATCTAGGCCTTCATACAAAAATTTGCACAAGTCTCCATTTTTCAAAACCATGGTGAGGACATTGGAGTAATAATTCATTGAATCTCTCCAGATATTTGGCTAAGATCTCACCTTCTAATTACACAAAACTATTCAGACTTTGACGAATTGTCGCGGTATTATGGTTAGGGAAAAAAAATTTGAAAAATTCTTTTGTAAGATCATCCCATGTTCTAATGGACTGTGGTTGTAGGGCATGCAACCAGGACTTGGCTTTTTCTTTCAAAGAGAAAGGAAACAGTCTCAGTTTGAGGGACTCTTCTGGCATTTGGTTAAAACGCAGAGTCCCACAGATATCCTCAAATTCTCTTACATGTTGGTAAGGGTTTTCATCATCAACCCCTCTAAACAAAGGCAACATATGAATTGTGCTTGATTTTAGTTCAAACTGGCCAACATCAGCTGGTAGAATGATGCAAGAGGGCTGGCTTTCCCTAGTTGGGTACATGTACTCCTTCATACTACAGTCATGGTTCAATTCTTCACCCATTGTCTCAGATTGGTCAGGACTGTCTACCTCAGAACTAGGAATGTCAACAATCTCCTCTTGGCTAATTCTAACTAATCTGTTTGTTTGGTCACGAAAGGAAACAATCATAGCCTAGCATGCATACCTATCAGCATATTACAGAGACCATGTAATCAAGGGAATCACAATTCATGGTAATAGGGTCTCGAGAATCAAAAGCAAGTCGCAGGAACTATGCACATAAATTTAATACAGACCACAGATGATATTTAGAAGACTCAGAGATTCTCAATCATGCAAGTTTAGCAAAGCTAACAATAAATTCAGCTAACCAACGTACATGATCACGCTTTTGCACACAGATTTGAGTTATGCTGAGGTTTAATTGATGCACAATGAAATATCAACTTCAACACGTAAACAGGTTGGTCAACTTCACAGGATTATGGAAAATTTTCAGTCAGGTAACTAGTTTACCAGGTGAATAAGGTACAACATTCAAGACAGATCATCAAAAACTCAGAGATTTAATGCAAAACAATGATGCCGCAGTTTTAACAAGCAATCATGGAAGTTATCAGAGATTTTAAGGGTCGAGAATGATACCGCCGGTATAAACCGAGTTTAGGCACTTCCACAGATTTGTTCTGTTCCTTGTATTTCCTTTCTTTGGCTTCTACAACAGCTTCACAGGTACTTGGTTTGAAGTTATCAGTTCCCAGAGTTGTGCAACTTAAAGCAAAAACAAAGAGTATCGATACTGGGTATCCATAACTGAGAGGATTTTAAAGCATGACCATAATTTAAAATACCCCACTGATTTTGCTAACCAGTACAGGCTAAGTTATCAGTGACAGGGAAGCATCAGTAGAACCAGATGAAACTATGACATAATGAAATAGGTTACAGCAAAATCACAGGTTTATTCACAGATTGTGCTGCTCCTTTTTCTCTTTTTCCTGAGTGTGTATTTCAGCTTTACAAGTACCTGGTAACTTAGAGGAGAACTTCAGTACATAGAAATATGCAAATCATGCAAGGAAATACTGAACTAGTGACCTTTTACCACTATTAGCAAGACAGGACAGGACAGAATGAAACAAAAACTTTGGAAAAGATGCAAATATAACAGAACAGAGATGCTATGCTAGAATGGAAAATTATACAGGGTGACAGTGACAATGAACTACTTTATACAGCTACAAGATTATGTAAATAGTAATTGAATGTAAAATACAGCTAGATGATGCTTCTTATGAGAGAACAGTTTATGTGAGTGAACTAGCTATACTGAAATTGAGTAAAACTAACTTTAACTAACAGGAGGAGATATGATAGTAGTTACAAAAAGCTAAGGAAAAATGAAATCTTCAGATTCAGATTATTAGCTAAAACTAACACAGGGTTACAAACTATGAATAAATGGATTACATTACAGAGATGTGATACAACTACAAACTACAATTATGTGAAACAAAATACATGGATAAGATTATCTTACAACACTATGATGCTGATATGAGATGAAACAGTGATGCAGTTGATTGAAAAACTTATAATTAAAACTAATAATAACAACAGGATGCAATGATCTAACACATATATACAAGAAATATACTAAAAATCAGTAAAGAGGAACTTTAGATCAGCTACACCGCCACCGAGTCCCCGGAAGCGGCGCCAAAAACTTGGTAGGTCTAGAAAGAGTACCTACAATGACTGCAAGTGCACAGTGTCAATTGTATAAGGTGCAAATACAGGTCAATCCTCAGGGACAAGGTGGGTGTCAAGTTGATTCTATGGTCTTACTGATTTCAAACAAGAGTAACACAAAAATAGTTTTGTTGGGTGTCGATACGACAAAGAAGTTGGTAGTGACTAAAATAGTAACACGGGATGCAAGACAATGTTAAAGAGGATACTAGGGCCTTCAAATCCACCACTAACCTATACTATGTATTCAACTGATAGCATTATTCTTTTCCTTATAACAGATTCAAGTTTATCTTGCGTCTAAGGTGTTTCTCCGATAGATAGTTTAATAGCAACTAAGGTATCTTTTCAAAGCATTATCTGTCTAGTTAAAGCACAACTAATCTAAGGATCAATAATAGTCTGATTTAGCAAGAGTTGCAGCATAATAAACACAGTGGTATTCTAACTACAATGGATACATGGCATACACCGTGAAAGAAAAATATTGAAGTACTAAGATTAAATTCTATCTTAAAGCAGTTTAAGTATTCAAGAACAACACATGAAGTATGAATAACACAGTAACAGGTTAGGGATTCATATAAACCCTAGCAAAGGAAATTAGAACATGATGACGATGATTAAACACAATGATATTAAATTAAGCAGTTGATCCAACTAAATTCGGATGATTACACAATTCGCTGAGAACCCTATTTATACCCAATTTTCTTCTCAAACACTAGAATTTGATAATTAGAAAACAACCACTCACTCAAAACGCGTTTTCCGTAAACCCCTTATGCAATTCAACTTTCCAGCTCATTGATTTGATGTTCTACAGCTGTGAAGATAACCCTAGCCTTATCTCTCTCAATCCTAGCTTCTAGGGTTACTGTTTGGGAGAAGAAGCTAAGATGGAGATAGATAGAGACTAGGAGGTTGATTGATGGCTATTGAGAAGGTGGCTGATAGGGTGGCTGTGCTCAGAGGTGGTCGGGAATGGAAGTGATGGAAGGATGGTGAAGTGATCGATTTGCAGAGACTGTAGGGAAGAGAAACGAAATAGAGGAGATGTTTGGTTTCTGTTCGTACAAGGGGAGGAAATAGGAGGCTAGGGTGTTAGGCAGGCGTATCAAGTTTTGATGCATCGATTGGAGATGTCGTTGGATGCTCTGTAGCTGAATTGAATCTGACGGCTTAGGTTGGAAAAAAAATTGGGTCTTGGTTTTTACTTCTTCTAAGCCCATGTCTTCTTCAAAGCTAATATCTCAAGCCTACCTCTAGTTTTTGGTCTTGCAAACAACATTCTTCACTTGCGGATGAGGTGCAAACAATATTCTTCGCTGCCTTCCAGCGGGAGTCTTTGTTGTTTCTCTTCCATCGCCACAAATTCTCTGCTCTTTTGGCTTCTCTATTCATCCAGGCTTTATTTAGTACCTAAAAACACAAAGTAAATTAGTAAAAGTATTTATTCTTGAAAACCATGAAAATACAGAATCTGGGATAATACATGATTTTAAAGAACAAAAGATGAGTTAATATCCAATAAAAAGGTGTAGAA
Source organism: Papaver atlanticum (assembly GCA_023531105.1). Lineage (NCBI taxonomy): Eukaryota > Viridiplantae > Streptophyta > Magnoliopsida > Ranunculales > Papaveraceae > Papaver > Papaver atlanticum. The sequence continues at coordinate 3,466,967 of JAJJMB010006998.1, read as the reverse complement.
ATATGCAATATTTAGCACTCATCAAATACCTATGAGTTTTGTTCCGTCTTTTGATAAATCAAGGTGAACAGGAACCAATTGATACACCGGACTTATATTCCTGATAAACATCCTAGTAATATCAATCAACTCACAATAATCTTAATCGTATGGTAGCGAAACAAGATATTGTGGAATCACAAACGATGAGACGAAGATGTTTGTGACTACTTTTTATCTTCCTTATCGGAGATTAAATCTCTATCAAATCTTAGAGAAGATAGTACTTAATCACGATAGAAAACAGCAAGATTAGAACACGCAATTACATAGAAAATAGTTGGGTCTGGCTTCACAATCCCAATGAAGTCTTTAAGTCGTTAACCTATAATGGTTTTAGAAAAACCTAGGTTAAAGGAGAATCGACTCTAGTCGCAACTAGTATCACACAAGAAGTGTGGGGATTAGGTTTCCCAGTTGCTAGAGTTCTCCCTTATATAGTCTTCAAATCAGGGTTTGCAATCAGTGTTACCTTGGTAACAAAGCATTCAATATTCACCATTAGATGAAAATCTGATTAGACTCAAGCTAATATCTTTCAACCGTTAGATCGAACTTAGCTTGTTACACACAAATGAAAAGTGACTTCATTTAGATATGGGTAACCTTACCTAAACGTGTACACCTTGTTGGCTCAACAATAGTTAACCGAAGTTATCCATATGAACACTTTCATATCAACCTTGTTCATCTTACCACAACTAGTTCAAATGACTCAAATGAAACTAGTTCTAGAGTTGTTCAATTGTTTATATTCTCAAAAAAGTATACAAGACACAATCGAAGCAAAATCGATTTTGATTCACTCGAATCAATTCATGAACATTATAGCCACGGTTTGTAAAAGATTGCATTCCTTATTACATAAATATATTAGTTCATGAACAAACCGATTTAGAACATAACCTACTCAAGTATGCAAACGGGTACACATACCTAAGTGGCCGGACTTAGTTTGGATTCGCTAGTATGCAAACGGGTATGCATACCTTCCAAACTCTTTTGAATTTACGGACATGAACTTGCGCCAGTACGCATACGGGTATGCATACTAAGTTCTCGGACTTTCATCAAGCCAACTAGTACACATACGGGTATGCATACTATGGTTCCCGGACTTGGAATAACTTGCAACAGTTAGCATACAAGTACGCATACTGTGTCATATCTAATCATGGTTAATTGTTCTAAATTCCCATTTCAATCATTGAAACATTCTTGGAAGATGATAATAGATGTTTCACACAAACTATTAGCTTCAAAGCAATTTTCAAGTGATCGATAAATCAATACGAAACATTCCGAGTTTACATCAATTGACTGTCTCACACAAATCATGTAAGATGTTACCAGGCGATTTTCACATGATCATCTTTTGACTTTTGTCAAGAATATAAGATGAACTTGGTTAAATCTAAAGCTTACAAACACATATTTAGAAAAATATGTAAGCAAGTTAAACTCAGCTCGAAATATCAAATGTTTATAATCGAAGTCTATATAGCTATACGACTTTTGTCTCAAATAGGAGATATAGTAGCTAAACTTTTGAGTGATAGATGAGTTCAAGTATCCACATACCTTTTGTTGATGAAGTTCCACAAGCTCCCCTTAGTAGTTCTTCGTATTTAATCTATGAACGCCGTGAAGTCTAAAGCTCAACTACACTTTATATCCTAATCCGAGACTTAGCTATAAGTAGACTAGAAATCAAGACTTATAGTTTTGGAAACTAAACTTGACAAACAAGCTTGAGATAGCAATGCTTGCGAGTTCGACCGAGCAGTGCTCTAACACTCTTGACCTGCGATCTTCAATATCTCTCTGTTAATACTCAAAAATCGCTTATAGGTAAAACAATATACTGTCAAAGTACTTTCTTTAGGTTCGAAAATCAAAATCGTACAAAACGATCCTAAACCAAGGAGTTTTCCGTTCAAGTTTTGCTACGGTTACAAAGAGAGAAGATGGGTTGATCTTCGGGAAGGGAAAGCAAAGAAAGTTGAGGAAATCAGTGGTGATTTGGGTGTGACGTTATTGAACTATGGAAGAAGAAGAAGAGCTTGGGAATGATAAGCTTGTTCTGTCTTCTGAATAGACAAGGTAGTCTATTTATAGTTAGAACACGCACTGTTTTCTCGTAAGTAGTGGAGATTGTGGAGAGATGGAGAGATGGAGGTAGTGGGATAATGTTATGGTTACACCAATTATACTAGGGAAGTTTCTGAAAACCATAAACCATTACTCCATTACTTAGCCACTTCCTTTAACCGCTTTCAACTATTACCACTACTTGTAACTTCCTTATCATGGGGTGTTGCCATGCCGCATGTTGTTGTAAACCACCAGACCAATACTCATAAATAATTCCCCCATGTAACATGTTTTGATTTCTCTTTGGAATTAGTAGAGTCATGGGTTATCTCTATCCTTGCCACGATACACTTGATTGAGTAATAGCCTAAGCTAGTCGGAATGACATATCTTGAAGAGACAACTTATCTCCAAGGTTATGCGTGGATAATAATGAATCCTCCATAAGATGGCATTGTAAACAACTAACTATAATAATACATGAAGGTGCAGGCACCAAGCTAATAGCTATCTAAGTCGTGGCACGGGAACGACCTAATCGATAGCTAGCTGAGTCGGCATGTTCATGGGTGCTAGGATTGGATAAATATGGCCGTGGCCATATGGCTAGGCAAGGCAAAACTAGGACGACTAGCAAGGAATCCGTGACTAGGCTAGGTCTGGCCTGAAGACAAGGAAGTTGTGGCCTGAAGACAAGGAGGCTTGGCCATGGTTATCTAGGCCGGTAGACAAGGAGGCCGTGGCCATGGATTTCCAGGCCAGTAAACAGGGAGGCCATCGCCAGCTTAGTCTAAGCTGGGAGACAAGGGGCCTTGGCAATGGATAGGCCAAGCTGGGAGATAGGGAAGTCGTGGCCTGACTAGCTAGTTGGCGAGCTAGGAAGCTAGGCTAGGCCGGACTAAGAGGCAAGGAGGCCGTAGCCATATGGCTAGTATAGGTCGAGACATGGCTAGGACGGAAGGCAAGGTGGCGGAGGCCTGGCTTGCTAAAAGATAAGGATGGCGTGGCCAAATATAAGGATGGCGTGGCAAAATATATGGTCAGGCTAATAAATAAGATAGTTGTGGCCAATGTCCAAGCTAAAGGGAAAAGAGGTCGTGGCTAAGACTAGGTGGCGATGGCCAGTTGGGCTAGATTAGGAGAACGTGACTAGAACTGGTGGCTACGGACTTATCTAGTTGGCTAGCTAGGGATAGGAATGACGTGGCCAAAGACATGGCCAGGCTAAAAGATAATGAAGTCGTGGCCTCGCTAGCTAGTTGGCTAGCTAGGGAGTTAATGGCCACAACCTGATTATGGAGCACGGCCATGTTGGCACTAGCACTTCGTTTGTAGCATACAAAACATTTTCGAGGAATTCATCCGTGGAAGTTTTGCGGCTCGAAGTAATATTCCAAATATTATGCTTCTAGTAATTCAGAATAGCGTAGTAGCTTTTTCTGAATATTTATAAATTGTACAATCAGTATATACTGATTAATACATGATAATTTGTATGGACGTGCATAAAGTAATGAGAGTTCAGCCGAGTGAAGCTCTAAAATATTGCAGGCATATTCAAGGCTAGTATAGCCATTAGATGGATACGCATTCTCAATTCTCTTGAGGAATACAGTGTAGAAGTACGGATCTATAATTTTGATGCCAGGTGAGGAATTTACACATATTTATAAACATATATAGAATACCAAGAGTTCAGCTGGGTGAAGCCCTAGTACATATATAATTATAGATATGTCTCTGATGTAGGTTCAGAGGCGATTTTTACAAGTTTTTCCCTTGTCAAAAAACCACCATCAACATTATGTCCCCTACTTAGCACGAAACAATACTGTTTCATTGTAAGCACTAAATGGTGACAATGACGCTAAAGAATTTTCAAAATTTAAGACTTAGGTAAAGAGTTGTTACTTAGCTTTATCTCCTTCAGGCAATATCCTTGGCACAGACTTGGGATTTAGGATTAGACTCTTTTGTGAGCAAGTAATAGACTCCGGTGCTCAGCATCTAATTATATAGTGACAGGCACTAACAAGGCACTAACAATAACATCAGCGATGCAATGTGGTGAACATCTACAAAGCCCGGAGTCATATCCCATTGTTGGAAGACTGGAAATAGCGGAAGCCATCATGAGGGGTTGATGACAGACTGGAGCTCTGGATGAGGTTGGCAGTGGACTCCAACATTTTCTTTTGAGGTAGATTTGAGTACGTCAACTCTTGAAGTATAGAAGATCCATCGGCTTTGTCTCATATCAACCAAGAATACTAAGTAGTAGGGCTGTAGGTGGATGAGGTCTCCCTGTTGCCGAGTTTATCAAATCATGTATAGAAACCCTTATTTGTACATCATTCGGTCCAGGAGGCTTCTAATCTTCATACGATGTCGGTTTGTGACGCTTGACCCCAACCTTCGATGTCGTGGCCAAATATATGGCCAGGCTAATAAATAAGATAGTTGTGGCCAATGTCCAAGCTAAAGGGAAAAGAGGCCGTGGCCAAGACTAGGTGGCGATGGCCAGTTGGGCTAGATAAGAAGAACGTGACTAGAACTGGTGGCTACGGCCTTAGCTAGTTGGCTAGCTAGGGATAGGAATGACGTGGCCAAAGACATGGCCAGGCTAAAAGATAATGAAGTCGTGGCCTCGTTAGCTAGTTGGCTATCTAGGGAGTTAATGGCCACGGCCTGATTAGGGAGCGCGGCCATGTTGGCGCTAGCACTTCGTTTGTAGCATACAAAACATATTCGAGGAATTCATCCGTGGATGTTTTGCGGCTCGAAGTAATATTCCAAATATTATGCTTCTAGTAATTCAGAATAGCGTAGTAGCTTATTCTGAATATTTATAAATTGTACCATCAGTATATACGATTAATACATAATAATTTGTATGGACGTGCATAAAGTAATGAGAGTTCAGCCGAGTGAAGCTCTAAAATATTGCAGGCATATTCAAGGCTAGTATAGCCATTTAGATGGATACGCATTCTCAATTCTCTTGCGGAATACAGTGTAGAAGTACGGATCTATAATTTTGATGTCGGGTGAGGAATTTACACATATTTATAAACATATATAGAATACCGAGAGTTCAGCTGGGTGAAGCCCTAGTACATATATAATTATAGATATGTCTCTGATATAGGTTCAAAGGCGATTTTTACAAGTTTTTCCCTTGTCAAAAAACCACCATCAACATTATGTCCCCTGCTTAGCACGAAACAATACTATTTCATTGTAATCACTAGATGGTGACAATGACGCTAAAGAATTTTCAAAATTTAAGACTTAGTTAAAGAGTTGTTACTTAGCTTTATCTCCTTCAGGCAATATCCTTGGCAAAAACTTAGGATTTAGGATTAGACTCTTTTGTGAGCAAGTAATAGACTCTGGTGCTCAACATCTAATTATATAGTGACAGGAACTAACGATAACATCAGCGATGCAACAATGTGGTGAACATCTACAAAGCCCGGAGTCATAGCCCATTGTAGGAAGACTGGAAATAACGGAAGCCATCATGAGGAGTTGATGACAGACTGGAGCTATGGATGAGGTTGGCAGTGGACTCCAACATTTTCTTTTGAGGTAGATTTGAGTACGTCAACTCTTGAAGTATAGAAGATCCATCGGATTTTTCTCATATCAACACAGAACACTAAGTAGTAGGGATGTAGGTGGATGAGGTCTCCCTGTTGCCGAGTTTATCAAATCATGTATAGAAACCCTTATTTGTACATCATTCGGTCCAGGAGGCTTCTAGTCTTCATATGATGTCGGTTTGCGATGCTTGACCCCAACCTTCGAAGCTAACGGATAAGGAAATTATATGCAAAAGGAATCACTTAATTTGGAGTTTGTATGACCGTTATTCCATACATGGACATTTGCAGTTTGTAATCCCGTGCAATTATTGAAACTCCATGAACTTCAGTAAAATACCCATATCTCGTAGCCCGTGTATCTAGTTGATATGCCCTTTTAGAATGTCATAGCAGAGACATAGACAAAAATTTCTTATGAAGGATGCATCGTCCCGTTCCTCATCGATGGTTGCCGATTTTCTGAACTTACGAGAGCATCTTGTAAGTTGTATAGCCGAAACTAGTATTGTGACTGCAAGTACTTGTTTGTCTCAGGCTTGCTTGTAGATTGATGGTGTCACATTGAGAATTATTAATGCAACTTCTTTTCCGTAATTAACCAGTGTGATCGAAATTTACGGTGACAGAGGCGGAGTCCCCATGTCATGGGTGTGATCAAGTAAGGAAAGACATGCCAGTCGATGTCTTCCCATGTTGCTGTCATTTCCGTTGCACCGAGGCTGGAGTAGGAGATGGAATTGAAGTTGAAGCCCTTGTTGGTGTCTGGACTGCTGAGTTGCAATTAAAATATTCTTCAAACTCCTGAGCATTGACCGAAATGAAATTGTGTTTATTCTTACTCTTTAGCTCATAAGCTTATTCTTGCCCTTCTGATGATGATATGCTTAGAATGCTTGTATGGGAAAAATCTTCCGGAGGCGTTGTGAAGTAGACGAGCTTGTTGATGGTGGATTTTCGGCAAGGGCTACAATCGTAAAATCATGATACTGCATGTTTCTGACCCGGCTTCAGGAATGCATGTGACGATTCATACTTTACGATCCGTGAACCGTCTCAGTATCTCTGACTGAGCGAACATCCCTCTCAGAGCTATGATGAATATGTTTCTCGAAAGGCCTCCCCGGCTGAGCGTTCGATGCTTCATACATTTCATCATCACCTCTACGTAGAATCGAATGACTGGGCGGTTTTCTAGACATAATTGTTTGTTAGTGAGCTTAACGCCTTCAGGACGTCACGTTACTCATTGTTCCCTGACTACGTAGAGAGACCGACCTCTATGAAGAATCAAATGATTGGGCGGTTCTCTAGACATAATTGTTTGTTAGAGATCTTAACGCCTTCAGGACATCACGTTGCTCGTTGTTCTCTGACTACGTAGAGAGACCGTATATAGAATCAGGCAGTTCTTTAGACATAATTGTTTGTTAGAGAGCTTAACGCCTTCAGGACGTCACGCCGCTCGTTGTTCCCTGACTATACACCCCCTCAGAACGAATATGATGCTTCAACTATCTCATATCGATTATGCAAATGGATTAATTCTAGCATGTCATTCGCCAACTAAATTCCTAGAAAATAATCTATTTTATCTCATTACTCCATTTCATGGCTGATCCTCGGCTGATTCCATGAATTAGTAATAGATAACCATTTTATCCCATTACTCTGTTCCCTGAATTCCCCGGCTAGATTCCCTGGATTAGTAATAGATACTTAACTTATTTTATTACTCCGTTTCATGAATCATTCTCAGCTACATCGGGAGTCTAGGCCATCATCGAGTAAGCCCCGAGAAAATGGTGCAAGTGTACTTGACAATAGTGCACGAACGAGCACCCGAACGAACGAACGTTCGAAAATATGGACAAACGAGCAACTTATAGAGGAAAATAATATTAAATAAAATAAACAGGAGACGTGGGACCGGGCCCACAGGCCGGTCCCCCTCTCCCGTTATTTTATTTTAGTTTATTTTTCCCTCATCTAATGGAAACTCCCTCAGTTGAGCAAACTCCCTCGTTTGAGTGAAACTCTTGGTTTTCCATACTTTCATAAAACAAAAATAGGAAAAGGTGTCACTGGACCAGGCCACCTAGCCGGCCGGCCATGACCTAGCTGTGGACGGTCCCACACCTCATAATCCCTTATTTTCTCATATTATTATTTCCATCATCTCATGGAACTCCATCGTTTGAGCGAAAACCCTAGTTTTTCAATATTTTCTCAAATATTGCTCAAACCATGAAAAAGCCAAAAAGTCAAACGGTCATATGGCCGACTAGGCCACTCACATCAAGTATTAAAATGTTATTATTTTAATATTTTCAAAATATTGGTCTCACGAGCAAAATTCCGCTCGATCATTCGAGAGAAATAGAGAGTTTAAGTCAAGATCAAACTCTTCTGAAAATCCGAAATATTGTTCGAACGCGCACCAGAAAATTCCAAAACTCTCAGGACTGAGACACGGACATCATTGTGACACGAGCATGCTACCTTGACCGACCAAGGACGGCCCTAAGGCTTGTAATAAGCCGGTCCCACACATCTTAACAGTTTTGACCTAATTTGCTATCAATTGTTCGTATTGGGTCCAAACTCTCTCCAACCAACTTGGGATTTGCTCAATCGACCGTCAGCTGGTCCCACGACCACCAAGGTTCGGTCCCATGACCTAGTGGTCGGTCCCTCATCTCTCAATAGCTAGGTTTTACTACCTAGCGCTCGCACGAGCACTATTTAATAAATGATTAAATCAGCGTTTGATCATTCTTTCACCAAATGGTCAACAAAGGACTTTGGTGCATGCTCACTTGAGCAATTGGGCGCTACATGGTCGTCTATCATCCCATGTAGCCGGTCCCTCCTTCACTCAGTGACCTATTTTAAGTAAATCATCAATTGACGAGCAATTGATCAAAATTAGGGTTTCGAATAAATGCTCTGCAAATCATAATCTCGAGCAAGTTCAAATACTAATAATTTTATGTTGGTCAAGTAATCAACATATGGATTAATTATACAATATGCGGTTCAGCTACCAATATTTTAATTAATATTTTATTGGGTCACGTTACCAATAATTTATCGAATGAGCAATACTTGCTCAATTGCTCGAATATTGATTCAACTATCAATATTCAGTAATTTATCGAATGAGCAATACTTGCTCAATTGCTCGAATATTGATTCAACTATCAATATTCAGTAATCCATAAAATGAGCAATACTTGCTCAATTGCTCGAATATTGATTCAACTATCAATATTCAGTAATTTATCGAATGAGCAATACTCGCTCAAATGCTCGAATATTGATTCAACTATCAATATTCAGTAATTTATCGAATGAGCAATACTTGCTCAGATGCTCGAATATTGATTCAACCATCAATATTCAACAACTCATCACACGAGCAATAATTGCTCAGAGTATAATATTCATCACGTTGATTCAATTATCAACATCGAGAACTATACGTCCTAGCAGACGTTCGATACATAAATCCTAGAGCATTCGACAATCATGCTCCACTGAACAATACTTAGACTCATCGTCTAATCAAGTCAACGACTGACTAATCAAATAAACGTCTGCTTCGCAGACTCCACGTTCGTGAGACATCAATCACGTCACATGGGGGATATCAATTAGGATTTTTGTATGGCGGCCTACAGCACGTGTGTTCATCCACGATGAGAAATGTGAGTAAGTCGTGCAAGCGGTTGAGGAAGTTAACAAAGTAGTGGGTGGACAATCAACCAAGTCTCCGCACGACCTGGAATTAGTTAAATCACGATTTCCCACTTTCCCACTCTTTCACTCGAGCAACTGTCACACTTACTGGAGATCAATGTGTCTACAATTCTAGCAATATAAATAAGTCTCTGAATCCATGATTGAGAAGACAACATTCGTCTAAGAAGAATTCTGATCCGAGCAATCACTCTCAAGAATTCAATCAATCAACCAGAACTTATTCGAACTCAGCAGTTCACAGAAAACTTACAGAAACCCATAACACATTCACAATCATTGATCACCATTGATCTCCCATAATTCTCAGCTCCCCTCCTAGAAATCAACCATCTTCCCTCTTTGTTACTGAATTGACTTTGGAACGGCCATTGTCTTGGTTTAGGTCGGAGTCCTACAGATTGATCTATCGAACTCAAAGCACTCCCGTGCAGTGCATCTGTTTGAGGTTAGGCAGTTTTCTCGATTGAGGAGCCTCCATCACACGGTCGTCTCTCCATTCCCTAAAAAACCAGCGAACCGTTTTTCCCCATCTACAGATTGGCGACCACAGTGGGAGATTAATCTCTCGGTTGCAATCTCAAACTTTCACAAAATGGTTGATCTTAGGTCAGGTTCAATTATGAATGCTAACACAAACAACGCTAGCATTAGCAACAATGATGGTACTCCAGAAACCACTTATGCTTCCAACACCGGTGCTGTTGATAATACTCCTCCTCAAACCAACATCGGAAGGAATCCTCTCTTCGACTGGTCTCCCGAAGAAATCAGAAAAAATCCACCTACTATAGATGATCTCATGAAGGTGCAAGAGACTCTCGCCAAAAACCAGATTGACAGGGCTGCAACACAGAAAGAGCTGTGAAATTATCCCAAAACTCTCACTGACAAGTTGTTCGAGAAAACTCAGGAAAAGGGTAAAACCAAAGAAACATCTTCGGCTACTAATCCTAAAGTCACTCCATTCCATGTAGTAGATGATGATAAAGTCCACAAGGCTGCGAATAACCCACCAACGAATGAACCTGCAGGCTTCATCACTCGTAAAGACCTGGAACGCTTTATGGAGGATCGAGGAAAAGATAAAACACCATCTGTTCACCATCATGAACCTCCATATCCTGCTGCTACGCAAAGAATTCCTATGCCGAAGGGCTACACCTCTCCAACGTTCACAATGTACAACGAAACGGGGAGTACTCGAGAACATATCTCTCGATTTCTGGAAGCACTAGGCGAACACGAGCACAACCATGTCGTCCTTCTGAAGGAATTCTCGAAGTCTCTGACAGGCCGAGCATACACATGGTATAACAACATTGCACCAGGGAGCATCACTAGTTGGGGAGAGATGGTTAACGCTTTCTACCAAAAATATTTCTTCGCCTCAGAGCAGATTACTCTCTCTGACTTAGGAAGAATGTCTTAGAAGAACAATGAACATCCGAACGACTATGTGGAGAGGTTCAGAGTCCAAGCTCTGGATCATCATGACCCGAATGTCACTGAACAATAACTGGTGGACTTGTGCATCAACAGAATGATCCGGTCTACAGAGCCTTGCTGGAAAATATCCGGTTCCAGAATTTCTCAGAACTTCATGAAGCTGCCAAGCGATCAACAACTACTGCTCCGGCCTTACTGGAAAGAACAAAAGCTGCAAAAGTCGTCGAGGAGCCGCGAGACACTCGAGGCAGCGCCAGGCGCCTGATCAACAGTACAATGTCCAACCTTCCATGAATGTTACTGAAGGAAGTAGGAGGAAAGATGAGGCACAACAACATAAAAACGTTCTTCCAGCATCCCATCCTACAAAAGCATCAAGGAAGGATAACCAAGGTTACAAGCACCGACTCAACGAACAGGGAAATGATCAGACAGACTCAAACTTCCCTATTCTCATTGAAGAAGTGATAGAGTTACTGTAGGTCTGGGTTCAAGATGGTGCAATCAAATTTCCGTTCATTAGGAGAGATCCAACTGAAGAAGAAATGAAGAATCCCAGGTACTGTCGCCTCCATAGGTTCATCAATCATCCAGCAAGTGACTGCAATATTTTGAAGCACCTCTTCAAAGAGAAGGATGATCTACAATAACTTCAACAGGGGACTGAAGGAGTGCATAGGGACCCTCTCCCAATCAAAACCTTCACTCTCTCTGAATAACTTGTCAAAGAGGCAGTTCAATCCTCGGTCTAGCATATCTGTGAATTTCTCTATCTATCGAAGGCACAAAGGAGAAACATGCTCACAGCACTGAATCACATCGTGTCAGGGAAACACCTATATATTCTAGAAATTCTCCCTGAACCTCCATCAACAGAAAAGGAGATGTATGACTAGGGACTTCTCACCACAGTCCACCTCGAAGGAAAAAAATTCAAGAGAGAATTAGATGATGTTGGTACTGCTATCAACATCATCCCTTTGAAGACTCGTAGAGCCGCAGGCATCACTCATCAAGAAGCAACTCATACTCCTATTTTAATCAGAGATCACGAAGGGATACTTAGAGATGCGTACGACTATATCACTCTCAAGGTGAAAATAGGTTTATTTGAACAGAGGCCAAGTTTCACATAATCAGGAAGATCGAAGATATGACACGATCCTCGGACGAGCGTGGATCCATGCTGAAAAGATGACTACAAACAAAGCGTCTTTGGTTGCACATTTCTCCAACGAAGAAGGTTCTGATCTAGAAGATTTGGTGGACGTTCCATCATAAGAGCATTTGGAGGAAGTTCGAACTTCGACGAAGTTAGAAAAAATAACCTGCAAAATATGCATAGACATTCATCAAGAGGTCCCGCATTCAGGAAAGTCTCATTCCTCCCGTGTCTATGTCATCTATTTCCTCACATGCTATCCTAGCATGGGGACTCAATTCTGCTAGATATTCTTCTATTGGAAGGTGTTATAAATGGGTAGCTTCACCATATTAACATTTTACCAAGTGGTTGAATCTGACACCTCTCCGAATCGAGCGTCTCACTGAGACGTTCATTACTACATGATGTTCAAGCATGGCAAGGAACACTTTGGGCGTTTCTCCATAGCCTTGCAGGAGTGTCCATGAGCACCACAAAATCAGAAAGCTCTGATGTCTGCACAAGTGTTGAATACCACTACCGCAATGAAAGAAATACCGAATCAACAGAAGATACTCGGGGCCGAGACGATCAAGCCTAAAACATTCTACGCTTAAGGGACATGACGCTTCAATGCTCGAGCATCCAAGGTTTGAAGTATTTAGGATTTTCTTAACATATCCGTTATTTTCAATTCCTCCAAAATATATGCAATACTTGCATTAAATAATTGATTTTATCAAACCAAAAGAAAATCCCTACAACTGTCAATCACCCACTTCTCCAAGACCAACCGAAATTCAAAAACCTATCATCTCTGAGTGTTAAATTCTCCAAAAGCCTTCAGATTGTACTCCCAATCAAAGAGTACACCTTCGATAATGCCGCATCTAGCTTCAGCACAAATATCTTGACGATGACACGCTGATTCAACACCAACACGATAAATCGATAAATTTTCACTATCCCATGATAAGACTTCTGGAGCAGATGCAACATCATTCATTTATCGATGGCACGAACTCCTTCAACATGCACTGGGGACTTGATCTTATTGGATTCAGGATATAACAAGTCATTGCAACCTGATGTGATTCCATGAAATGTCATCAACGGAACCTCTCTACATCACAATCCCCTGCACGACTGAGAAATTTCCTATCTCCACCAATCACATCCGGAATGAAGACCGCTACTGCTATATGCCACAACAACGTCGATTCACTGACGAAGCCAGTTCACAGTAAAGTCATGCTACACTGTTCAGTAGAATTCGGGTTGAACTTCCAGTACACCTTCATCTTACGGATGCTCAACCCACCGACTAGTTCGTGAATGTAAAGGCTCACTGGATGGGGGAGCAAAGACTAGGTCGATAATCATGGTTCTAGCCTTTTCAGTCTCTGGAGAAACTCCGATCATAGTATCGGCATCAACAAGAATGTCTGGAGAAAATTCAATCGTGATCTCAGCATCAACAACGGTCACAGGAGCGATATCATCATGACCGGCTTCACCAACTATCCATTCTCTGAAGTGTTACTCTATGGACTGGACTTCTCCAAGCACAAATGATTCATCAAGTTTTGTAGACATGAAAACATGTTCACATGAAAGTATTCCCAAAGCTTGCACGACGGGAGGGCACAAGACAAAGTCTTCTATAAGATGTTCTCATCACCTCTACAAATGAGATACAACACACTTCAGGCCATGGGTTCACAAAAACGTACCAATGGGTGAGGAATGGGACAATGCTTCCTCAACAAAAGATGTTCGTCTATGTTTCTTCTACAACATACCAAAAGGGCGCATCAATCGGACATACGAGCAGAAAGATATGGCTTCCACAATCAGGTTTATGGAATCTGAAAATTTGCACGGGATTGCAAGTTGTGAATGTGCATGCGTCATTGACTACCCTAGACATCTCCAAACTGAGGGATTCTTTATGCATATGATTGCTCAGTCTCTTAGATTCAAAAGTTGGGGTCAAGCACCAAATTCTGACGTCGTATGAGGTTCCTACAGCTTCCAGAGCATACAACATGCAAGCAGTAATTCTTAGACGGGACTCATAACCTCCACAGTCGATCGATGTCCACCAGGTCCTTCCGCAAAGTTCGTCATCAAGGTACCTCTAACTTCGACCACCTAGGTCTTTACATCAATTTAACTACATGGGTCCTCTATCTAGGTCTCGCCAGAAGAAGGGAAAATGAAAGGGAGAGATTTAACAAAATACTGGGGACTGACGGTCCACTGGTCATGACGATAGCTAGGTTTTACTACCTAGCGCTTGCACGAGCACTATTTAATAAATGATTAAATCAGCGTTTGATCATTCTTTCACCAACTGGTAAACAAAGGACTTTGGTGCATGCTCACTCGAGCACTTGGGCGCTACATGGTCATCCATCATCCCATGTAGCCAGTCCCTCCTTCACTCAGTGACCTATTTTCAGTAAATCATCAATTGACGAGCAATTGATCAAAATTAGGGTTTCGAATAAATGCTCCGCAAATCATAATTTTGAGTAAGTTCAAATACTAATAATTTTATGTTGGTCAAGTAATCAACATCTGGATTAATTATACAATATGCGGTTCAGCTACCAATATTTTAATTAATATTTTATTTGGTCACGTTACCAATAATTTATCGAATGAGCAATACTTGCTCAATTGCTCGAATATTGATTCAACTATCAATATTCAGTAATTTATCGACTGAGCAATACTTGCTCAATTGCCCGAATATTGATTCAACTATCAATATTCAGTAATCCATCGAATGAGCAATACTTGCTCAATTGCTCGAATATTGATTCAACTATCAATATTCAGTAATCCATCGAATGAGCAATACTTGCTCAAATGCTCGAATATTGATTCAACTATCAATATTCAGTAATTTATCGAATGAGCAATACTTGCTCAGATGCTCGAATATTGATTCAACCATCAATATTCAATAACTCATCACACGAGCAATAATTGCTCAGAGTATAATATTCATCACGTTGATTCAATTATCAACATCGAGAAGCAGACGTTCGATCCATGAATCCTAGAGCATTTGAAAATCATGCTCCGCTGAACAATACTTAGACTCATCGTCTAACCAAGTCAACAACTGACTAATCAAATACATGTCTGCTTCGTAGACTCCACGTTCGTGAGACATCAATCACGTCACATGGGGGATATCAATTAGGATTTTTGTATGGCGGCCTATAGCACGTGTGTTCATCCACGATGAGAAATGTGAGTAAGTCGTGCAAGTGGTTGAGGAAGTTAACAAAGTAGTGGGTGGACAATCAACCAAGTCTCCGCACGACCTGGAACTAGTTAAATCACGATTTCCCACTTTCCCACTCTTTCACTCGAGCAACTGTCACACTTACTGGAGATCAATGTGTCTACAATTCTAGCAATATAAATAAGTCTATGAATCCATGATTGAGAAGACAACATTCGTCTAAGAAGAATTCTGATCCGAGCAATCACTCTCAAGAATTCAATCAATCAACCATAACTTATTCGAACTCAGCAGTTCACAGAAAAATTGCAAAAACCCACAACACATTCAAAATCATTGATCACCATTGATCTCCCACAATTCTCAGCTTCCTTCCTACAAATCAACCATCTTCCCTTTTTGTTACCGAATTGACTTTGGAACGGCCATTGTCTTGGTTTAGGCCGGAGTCCTACAGATTGATCTCTCGAACTCAAAGCACTTCCGTGCAATGCATCTTTTTGAGGTTAGGAAGTTCTCGATTGAGGAGCCTCCATCACACGGTCATCTCTCCATTCCCTAAAAAACCAGCGAACCATTTTCCCCATCTACAGAGCTGAGAGGCATTACGTTGCCGACGTGCTGCTATCAAGTCTTGAAGGACTTCGTTCCAAGAGGCATCTTTTGAACTATCTTCTGAATCTTGGATTGTTGTATGGAATAGGATGCGATGAGCAGGCCCCAGTTACACTTCTGTTTGGTTACTAGAGATGTATTTTTTAGTCGGCTTGGGAATACAATGCGGTCTTGTAAGGAGTTATAGATGCGTATTAGATCCGATGGCGTGGTCGGATACGTGAAGATATCTCTGCGGCATACTTTTGGAGGGAAAGGAATCCTCATCAAATTTACGGCTCTCCAGTTATCTATCTTCTATGAGAGGGAGAGATTTTCGACAGTGAGGGGATCTTATGCAAACCTCCAATCCCCTAAGTATGATTTACGTGATTCTTCGTATGCAGTTGTGCTCCATGCAACAGTCAATGCGGATTTTATTGTTTGTTGAAGAGTCTCGGAGCATTCACAGAATCCGTAGTTCTTTTCTACTGTTGATCATCAGGCGGGTCCCTTGATAGTAATTTCTGCAGATGAGGTGCGTCGTATTTATCTTTGCTCAAGGGTGATACGGCCATAATTATATCTGGATCTTCCTTCGTAATCTTTGATCATAATAGGTATGTGTACGGCTTCATGTTGAGAAATTCCTGCGGCTCGTAAAGCTTTGAAAGTGATGATGTTGACATCTGATCCAGCATCAATAAATGTCTTCTCAAATTCAACTTTATCGATATGGGCGGTTGTATGGAGTCCCCGGTTGGACTTCATATCATTCTTGTTGATCTCGGTCTCAGAGACACGTTTGTAAGGTGCTGCGCCTTTTTCGGCAAAGGATAAGTGTTTACCAGAAATAACCTGGTTGAGGGACGTGAAGGCATCACATGCTGGCAGTCCCTGGGTGTAATTATCCTGGGCCTATTTTCTCCTAGAAGATGTACTTCCATTGCATTTGCTGGTAAGGTGGTTGACGAATTGACGAAAGCGACAATTTTTTGGATCCGTCATTTGTTGATCAATTGGCGAGAGTCGCACTTGATAGACCTATATTGTATCCAAACATCTGGCGTCCCATGCACCCCTTCCATAGGAAGTTGGAAATCTAGAAACACCAAATAAAACTTTGTCGGCTGATATGGTTGTTGACGCGCATCTTCGTGCAGATCTTGGGTAGGAGGTGCTGAGTTCTGAGTACGCGATGTGGAATACATGATGCGGTTGGTCTGGGTGGATTGCTGAGGCGTGACTTTCCTCTTTGATCCTTCATTGACAACAACGTTTATATGTTAGAGCATAGATCGGTTGAACCCACCAAGCGTTGGTATGTCAAGTTTGGTTGTCATATTTTAGTGAATCAAAACTCATCTAAGAGTCGCTTGATTATGTACTAGAGATAACTTCATATAGATTAGACTAGAAAGTCTAGGAATATGAGACATACAAGTATTACTCGAAGACCTGAAGAATGTGAAGAAGTAACGAGATACAATGACGACATCATCCTTCCTCTTGAGGTTAGTAATATTGACTTGAACTGTATCATTCCTAATGTATCTTTCAAGTTGTGCTATATTGAAAACATAACTGCGAAGCTGTGAATGAATATTTTACTCTAGTAGTGATACATGATCATATGATCATAGTATTAAAGAATTAGACTACAAAGTATAACGCTTATCTTTTGAACTTCGTAGATATAACGTCGACATAATCGTATGAATGCTATTGTGATTATGTATATGGGTGAAGGTGAAGATTTCATCCTAGGAAGCAATGTTTACATTTGTTTAAAGGAAGTACATTCATGAACTTGTTTTATGAATCGAAAGGGAAATCGCTTGGCTTATTGGTATTGTTATTCATTGCATATCTTTGGATTACCAAAATGTGTGAGTTAGTAGAACCGATCATAACTTGTTATGTATCTTGGTTTAACTAATCATAATGCCTGACTTATGATTTGGTATGACTAGTTTTAATTAATTAGTGTAACCGATCCTAAGTAATCACCTGAGATTGTATGATCGATAT
Source organism: Papaver atlanticum (assembly GCA_023531105.1). Classification (NCBI taxonomy): domain Eukaryota; kingdom Viridiplantae; phylum Streptophyta; class Magnoliopsida; order Ranunculales; family Papaveraceae; genus Papaver; species Papaver atlanticum. The sequence continues at coordinate 3,448,987 of JAJJMB010006998.1, read as the reverse complement.
TTGTAATTGGTGTGACCGATCCTAGTAATTGGTGTGACCAATCACAAAAGAGTTGTTTAATCAATCCTTGTAATTGGTGTAACCGGTCCTAGTAATTGGTGTAACCGATCCTAGTGACTTGTGTAACCGATCATAAGAATTACCATGAGTATATGGAAACCGGTCCTGGTAATTGACGTAACCGATCCTGGTAACTGATGTAATTGAAAAAGCGGGCGTACAACAACCACACACAATATTTCGTTTGGCAATCTGAATAGACAAACTCCAATATACTTTCAAGAGAATCAACTAGATAGTTAGACTCAATCTACATAAAAGTATATCAAAGAGTTTTATATCTTTTTCTCTCAATTCAATCCGCAATCAGCAAATAGGAATTTGCGATCCCGATTGAATATAAGAGAAATAACTTGAACGGTACCAAAGACCAATGTTCAAGGATCAATCAATTTCAATCAACAACCAAAGGTTGGATTTCCCAATTGATCGATTCAGCACACAACCTGTGATATTTCAATTATATAAAAAAATATAATGCGGAAAAGAAATAACACAGACACTAGAAGTTTTGTTAACGAGGAAATCGCAAATGCAGAAAAACCCTAGGACCTAGTCCAGTTTTGAACACCACATTGTATAAAGCCGCTACAGACACTAGCTTACTACCAATGAACTTCGGACTGGAATGTAGTTGAACCCTAATCAATCTTATACTGATTCAAGGTACAATCGTGCTCCTTACGGCTCTGATCCCAGCAGGATACTACACACTTGATTCCCTTAGTTGATCTCACCCAAAACTAAGAGTTGCTACGACCCAAATTCGAAAACTTGATAAACAAATCTGTCTCACACAGAAAAGTCTATTGGAATAGATAAATCTGTCTCCCACAAAAATACCTATGAGTTTTGTTCTGTCTTTTGATATATCAAGGTGAACAGGAACCAATTGATATACCAGACTTATATTCCCGAAGAACAGCCTAGAAATATCAATCACCTCACAATAATCTTAATCGATTAATAAAACAAGATATTGTGGAATCACAAACGATGAGACGAAGATGTTTGTGACTACTTTTAATCTTACCTATCGGAGATAAATCTTGAGAAAATCTATTAAATATAGTACTCAATCATGATAGTAAAAGTAAGATCAGAACACGCAACTATAGAGAAAATAGTTGGGTCTGGCTTCACAATCCCAATGAAGTCTGAAAAAGCGGGGGTCTAACAACCTCACCCAATATTTCGCTTAGCAATCTGTATGGACTAAATCCAATATACTTTTAAGAGAATCAACTAGACAGTCATACTCAATCTTAATAAAAAGTATATCAAAGAGTTATATCTCAATTTCTTGATTCAATCCCAACTCAAACAAATAGAAATCTACGAGTCTGATTGAATACAAGAGAAATAAACTTGAACGGTACCAAAGACCAATGTTCAAGGATCAATCAATTTCAATCAACAACCAAAGGTTGGATTTACCTATTGATCGATACAAACGCACAACCTGTGATATTTCAATTATATAACAAAATATAATGCGGAAAAGAAATAACACAGACACCAGAAGTTTTGTTAACGAGGAAACCGCAAATGCAGAAAAACCCTGGGACCTAGTCCAGATTGAACACACACTATATTAAGCCGCTACAGACACTAGCCTACTACAAACTAACTTCGGTATGGACTGTAGTTGAACCCCAATCAATCTCACACTGATCCAAGGTGCAGTTGCGCTCCTTACGTCTCTGATCCCAGCAGGATACTACGCACTTGATTCCCTTAGCTGATCTCACCCACAACTAAGAGTTGCTACGACCCAAAGTCGAAGACTTTAATAAACAAATCTGTATCACAAAGAAAAGTCTACAAGAATAGAAAAATCTGTCTCCCACTGTAAAACCTACGAGTTTTTTTCCGTCTTTTGATAAATCAAGGTGAACATGAACCAATCGATAACCCGGAAATATATTCCAGAAGAACAGGCTAGAATTATCAATCAACTCATAATAATCTTAATCGACTAGCGAAACAAGATATCGCTGAATCACATTCGATGAGACGAAGATGTTTGTGACTATTTTTCTATCTTGCCTATCGGAGAAATTAATCTCAAGTCAATCTTACGATTGCACTCAATCACGATAGAAACAACAAGATCAGATCACGCAACTACAGAGAAAATAGTTGGGTCTGTCTTCACAATCCCAATGAAGTCTTTAAGTCGTTAACCTACAAGGTTTTGGAGAAAACCTAAGGTTAAAGGAGAATCGACTCTAGTCGCAACTAGTATCACACAGGAGGTGTGGGGATTAGGTTTCCCAATTGCTAGAGTTCTCCTTTATATAGTCTCCAAATCAGGGTTTGCAATCTAAGTTACCTTGGTAACAAAGCACTCAATCACGATAGAAACAACAAGATCAGATCACGCAACTACAGAGAAAATAGTTGGGTCTGTCTTCACAATCCCAATGAAGTCTTTAAGTCGTTAACCTACAAGGTTTTGGAGAAAACCTAAGGTTAAAGGAGAATCGACTCTAGTCGCAACTAGTATCACACAGGAGGTGTGGGGATTAGGTTTCCCAATTGCTAGAGTTCTCCTTTATATAGTCTCCAAATCAGGGTTTGCAATCTAAGTTACCTTGGTAACAAAGCATTCAATATTCACCGTTAGATAAAAACCTGATTAGATTCAAGCTAATACCTTTCAACCATTAGATCGAACTTAGCTTGTTATACACAAATGAAATATACGTCATTTAGGTTTGAGTAACCGTACCTAAACGTGTACACCTAGTTGGTTCAACAGTAGTTAACCAATGGTTAGCCATATGAACACTTTCATATCAACCTTATTCATCTTCAACATAACTAGTTCAAATGACTCGAAAGAACTAGTTCGAGAGTTGTTCATTTTCTTAGATCTTATAGAAGTATACAAAACACAATCGAAGCAAAATCGGTTTTGATTCACTCGAATCGATTCATGAACATTATAGCCACGGTTTGCAAATTGCATTCCTTAATATATAAATGTTTTAGTTCATGAACAAACCAATTTTAGAAAGTAACACACTTAAGTATGCGTATGGGTATGCGTACTTAAGTAACCGGATTTGAGTTTGTTTTGGTTTCCTCAGCAAAAATTCACGGACGTGAACTTTCCGCCAGTATGCGTACGTGTACGCATACTTAGGTAACCGGATTGAGTTGGTTTTGATTTCATAACTCATCATAAATTCACGGTCGTGAACTTCCGCCAGTATGCGTACAGTTGATGGAGACTGGGTACGCATACTTACCCAGTCTCCATCAACCATTTAGTACACACACAAGTATGCATACATTTGGTTTCCGGTTTTGGACTTATACACTAATGCGCGAACACATTATATGCTTATATCCAAAGATGGTTACATGTTCTAAACTCTTTATTTCAATCATTGAAACATTCTTAGAGGATGTTAAATAGAGGTTATTCACACACTATTTTTCATCAAGCAATTTTCAAGATATTGAAATAATCAACATGACTTTCGTCACTTGTAAAGATGAACTTGGCCAAAGCGAAAGCTTACCAACACATATTTCGAAAAATAGATAAGCGAGATAAACTCGTCTCGAAATAGCAAATGTGTATAATCGAAGTCTATATAGAAATACGACTTTTTTCTCAAGATAGGAGATAGAGTAGATAGACTTTTGAGTGATAGATAAGTTCAAGTCTCCACATACCTTTTTGTCGATGAAGATCCACCAGTTCCTTGAGTAGTTCTTCATCTTTGCATGATGAACGCCGTGGAGTCTAGAGCTCAACTACACTTTCTATCCTAGTCCGAGACTTAGCTATAAGTAGACTATAAATCAAGAATTATAGTTTTGGCAACTAAACTTGAAAACAAGCTTGAGATATCAACGCTTGCGATTTCGACCGACCAATGCGCTAACAAAGTCTTTAAGTCATTAACCTACATGGTTTCGTGGAAAACATAAGGTTAAAGGAGAATCGACTCTATCTTATGTAACTAGTAACAACATGATGTGTGGGGATTAGGTTTCCCAGTTGCTAGAGTTCTCCTTTATATAGTTTTCAAATCAGGGTTTGCAATCTAAGTTACCTTGGTAACAAAACATTCAATATTCACCGTTAGATGAAATCCTGATTAGATTCAAGCTAATATATTTCAACCGTTAGATCAAACTTAGCTTGTTATACACAAATGAAATGTACCTACATTTAGGTTTATGTAACTGTACCTAAACGTGTACACCATGTTGGCTCAACAGTAGCTAACCGAGGTTAGCTATATGAACACTCTTATATCAACCTTATTCATCTTAACCATAACTAGTTCAAATGACTCAAATGAAACTAGTTAAAGAGTTGTTCAATCGTTATATTCTCATAGAAGTAAACAAGAACACAATTGAAACAAAATCGATTTGATTCATTCGAATCAATCATGAACATTATAGCCACGGTTTGCAAAGAATGCATTCCTTAATATATAAATGTATTAGTTCATGAGCCAACCGATTTTAGAACTTTAACCACTCAAGTATGCATACGGGTACGCATACCTAAGTAGCCGGTCTGAGTTTGGGTTCGCCAGTATGCGAACGGGTACACATACCTAAATACACTTCCAAAACCTAGCAGAAATTCCCGGACCTATACCTTACACAAGTATGTGTACCGGTACGTGTACTTGGTACCCGGAATTCCACAACTATAAGTACGCATATGGGTATGCATACTATAGCTCCGGTCATGGATCACATACATGCACGAATGCATACTATGTTCATAATCCAATAGTTCTAAACTCTATTTCAATCATTGAACCTTTCTTAGAGGATGACAATAGCCGTTTTCACACACTATTAGCATCAAAGAAATTTTCAAGTTATTGAAATAATCATAACGAAACATTCCAAGTTTACACCAAATGATTGTATCACACAAACCATGTAAGATGTTACTTTGCAATTTTCACATGATTATCTTTTGACTTTCGTCAAGAATATAAGATGAACTTGGTTGAAGCGAAAGCTTACCAATACATATTTCGAGAAATATGTAAGCGAGTTAAACTCATCTCCAAATCTCAAATGTGTATAGTCGAAAACCATATAGTAATACGACTTATGTCTCAATATAGGAGATAGAGTAGAAATAGACTTTCCAAGTGATAGATGAGTTTTAGTCTCCACATACCTTAATTGATGAAGTTTCACAAGCTCGCCTTAGTAGTTCTTCTTCTTCATTTGATGAACGCTGTGAAGTCTAATGCTCAACTACACAATTTATCCTAGTCCTAGACATCACTATAAGTAGACTAGAAATCAAGACTTATAGTTTTGATTACTAACATTGACAAACAAGCTTGAGATAGCAACGCTTGCGAGTTCGACCGATCTTTGCTCTAACAGTAACCGGTCATGGTAACTTGTGTGTCCGATCATAAGTAATCAATATTAAGGTATAACCGATCCTAGTGATTAGTAGAACCGATTGAACCCATGATTGTGATTTGATATTTGATCAATCACATAGTTGTCTTGGACTACAGATGAACCAATTCTAAACTTTTTTGGAAGTGTGGTATAATCGATTCATGAAAGATGATTTACAAAGAAAAGATGTCAACATACTTTGAACACGAACAATAACTCTTATCTTTTATTGTTCAAAGATATTCCTTAATTACTCAAGGATATCTCGGTCCGAAATAAATTAAGAATCTTTTAGTTAAGGTTGTTAGTTTTATATGCTTTAATTACCAGCAATTAAATGCATATATCTAGAGAATAAAAATTAGTAATGTGCATTTACTAGTTGGAGATTTTCTATTGAGATATTTCGTAAAATATTGGACAAAGCATTTACAGGAATTATGAAAACCGATTTGGGCATTTATTGCGTATCTTGAGAATAATTCGGTTTTGGAAATTCCTTGGTGTCCAAACATCCTTGGTCTATAAATACCTAAGTTTGCATTTATAAAAAACTATCCTAAGAGCCAGGCAAACTTCATCTTTTTGTTGTTTCTGGTGGAGTCGTCTATCCGGAGAGGAAAGTACCCTAATTAGGCGAAATCTCTTACGATCGCTCGTTTAAAGACTTCTGTGGGATCAAGAAGCTCTACAAGTACCGATAGTTGTAGTTTATTAGTTTTTGATTGATTTGATTGACTAATGGTTTTTGAACTTTGATTGAACCTAGTTTATTTATTCTTGAGAATCTTCTCTTCTGATATAAGATTCACTCAAACTAGATCGAAGTGTCGACGGGATCTTTAAAACTGTTTTTGTAGATCTAAAGACATCTTGTGATAATCCATTGTTAACAGACTTCGTTCTATGTGTGATTGATCACAAGAGATTCAAGTGGTGTTGTGCAGGTTTAATTGAAGATTAAAGAAGATTTGAAGACGAATAAGATTTCTTATTGGTTTCTCATATATTTGTGTAGCATAAACCTTGATCGGCTGGGATCCAACTAGAATCGGATTTATTCGATTGATTAGTTGCGTGAGATAGGTAACACCTAATAGTTCTCTTGAGATCTATTTTGATAGTTACAAATCCGAATCTTATTACTTTGGTAATAAAGATTGGATTGATCTAACCAGGCAAAGGAGTTTATTAGTTTAAACGGAAGAGCCTTTGCATATGACTTGAGATATCTTTATCTGGAAAGAATCAATAGAGTTGTTACCAAACAGATTTGTTATTCCTTTACTGTTTGGAATACGATCCAAAGGAATTGTTTCAGTGCGTGCACTTATTGAATGTCGGAAGCGCATGGATACTGAAGAAACTAAGTGAACTAGGTTTAGTTGCTTGGTCTCAACTATATGAAGTTGATTTATATTTTTATATCGGCTTAATTCTGAGAGTATTCAATTCTGGACTTGGTCTCAAGGTTTTTCAGCATTTGCGGTTTCCTCGTTAACAAAATCTTGCTGTGTCTTTTACTTTTTTATTTCCATAATTATAATTGTTTATAATAATTAGAAGTAAAATACATAAACGTTAACTCCTTATTACTTGATAGTGATCCTATAGAGTTTGGTTAAGTCCGACCTATTATCAAATAATCACACTTTGATTGTTGTATTGTCTCGATCTCGTATCCATGGACGATCACACAAAGTGTGAATACCGATTTGTCGTATTGTATCAACTCTGTCCATAGACAATCACTTTCGGTAATAGGACTTATAGGTGGATAATTTAAAGATTGCGGTGTACTTGGGTACCCACGTCTTTTCATTATGGATGGCTGAGCCAAATACTGCTTGTTGGTCAGGCGCCTTCCAGACAGGAAGGTGATGATATCCTTACGCTACATCTTTGAAGAGTGAATGACCTTGTCACGGTTATGACTTCTTGGTTGACCGTCTCTTCTGAGTTGAAGAGGTCCTTGACAGTGAAGGGATTCCGTGTTGAGCCTCAAACCCCAATTATGGTTTTTACGTGGTTCTATCTTGTATAGTCGGTGGGTTGACCATGATAAAGATATCACCATCTTGCATCCGTACTGTTGACTCTATTACTTCTTCCATGGGAAACTAAAATATGGATAATTTCGGATTACCTTTGTATGTAGTGGTTGTTGCTATGGTGAAGCTCTGGATGGTATCAACAAACGAGCAACAACGGTTCTTGGCAGCAGCTGTGATCAGAAGAGACTGCATTGGTGTGGGAACAAAAAAGGTTGGCTGGAGCTTGGCTGGCTACGGTCATGATCCTTGACAGGGAGGGGCGTTGCTACAACCATGGACCTTGGAAGGAAGGAGGCGTGGTGGCTACGGCACGAATCTTGGCAAGAAGGAGGCGTGGTGGCTACGGCAGGAAGGAGGCGTGGTGCCTACGGCAGGAAGGAGGCGTGGTGGATACTGGCACGAACCTTGGATGACCACGGCTACGATCATTAACGGTCTTTGATCGGTCCTTATGGCCCAAAGGAAGGGATTCTTCCTTTCATATAACTCACGTATGTGAGTTTATTCCTTCTTATCCTTCTTTTCTCTTCCTTTTTTTTTTCTATCGGTGAAGTAGCTCTCCCATGATTCCCTGTCTCTGGAAATTCTCCTGTTTTTTCTTGCTTGATCGTAAGTGCGAACTTGGTGTATTGACTTGATAAAAAAATTAGATTTGTGTCTTCTTGCCGAAATGACTACAAAATCTTCATCCGAAGTTGGAATGAGGTGGTTGACCTCTCATTCTTTAGCTAAGAAAAAGATATAACCTCTTCAAAAAGAAATTATTGATTCGGAGTCCATTTGGCGGGGTGAAAAGGACCTGACACCGAGAATTCATAACTTTCCAGGTGTAGATGGGGGAAAACGATTTGCTGGTTTTTTAGGGAAGTGAAGAGACGACCGTGCGGACGAGATTCCTCAACCGAGAAAACTGCTTAACCTCAAACAGATGCACTGCACGAGAGTGCTTTGAGTTTGAGAGATCAATCTGTAGGACTCCGTCCTAAACCAAGTCAATGGCCGTTCCAGAGTCAATTCGGTCACAAAGAGGGAGATGGATTGATCTGTAGGAGGGAAGCTGAGAATTGTAGGATTAATGATGATCAAGGATTGTGGATGTGTTGAAGGTTTCTGCAAATGATGAATAGGTTTGAATGATTGAGAGAGTGTTGCTCACACGATGATTCTTGGTTAGACGATGGATTGTCCATTCAATATCTCGTGGATTTTCTGTGTTTTTTCAATCATTGATTCAGAGATTTATTTATATTGTCAGAATAGTGTACACATTTATCCCAGTAAGTGTGACGGTTTCTTGAGTGAAAGGGTAGGAAAGTGGGAGATCGTGGTGAAACAAGTTCCAGGTCGTTTGGAGACTTGGTTAACTGTCCACCCACTACTTTGCTAACTCCTTCAACCCTTTGCACGACTTACTCACATTTCTCATCGTGGATGAACACACGTTTCGTAGGCCGCCAGGCCAAAACCCATAACTAATATCCCCCCATATGACGTGATTGATGTCTCACGAACGTGGTGTCTGCAAAGCAGACGTGTATTTGATTAGTCAGTCTTGACTTGATTAGACAGTGAGTCTAAGTTTTTTTTAATTGAGCATGAGTAACGATTGCTCAGTGATTTATGGATTGAACATGTCAGATATATAATTCTTGTGTTGATATTGCTCGTCTGAGCAAATATTGTAAATTCGAGCAACTGAGCAAGTATTGTTCAATTCGACGAATTACTGAATATTGATAGTTGGATCAATATTCGAGCAACTGAGCAAGTATTTTTCAATTCGATGAATTATTGGCAACGTGACCCAATAAAATATTAATTGAAATATTGGTAGTCTACCAAATATTATATAATTAATCTGGATGTCGGTTACTAGATCAACATAAAATTATTATTGTTTGAACTTGCCCAAAATTATGATTTGTGGAGCGTTTGTTCGAAACCATAATTTTTTATTATTGTCCGCCAATTGATGAATTGCTGAAAATACGTCATGAGTGAGGGAGAGACCGACCACATGGGATGATGGATGACCATGTGGTGCCCAAGTGCTCGAGTGAGCGTGCACCAGGGTCTTTAGTTGACCGGTTGGTGAAAGAATGATCAAACGCACGCTAGTGTTGATAATTTATTAGAATAATGCTCGTGCGAGCGTTAGGTGATAAAACCTAATTATGGAGAAGTGAGGGACCAACCAATAGGGCATGCGACCGGCCCTTGGTGGTCGTGGGACCAGTTGTTGGTCGTTTGAGCAAATCCCAAGTTGGTTGAAAAGAGTTTAGACCCAATATGAGCAATTGAGCAAATTAGGTCAAAATCATGAAGATGTGTGGGACCGGCTCCTTGCAAGCCTTAGGGCCGGCCTTGGGTTGTCAAGGAAGCATGCCCGTGTAAACATAATGTCTGTGTCTCATTCCTGATAGTTTTGGTATTTTCTGGTGTGCGTTTGAGCAATATTTTGGATTTTCAGAAGAGTTTGATCTTTGACTGAAATTCTTGATTTTTGCTCGTTTGATCAAAATTTTGAGAATATTAAAATAATAATATTTTAATATTTGATGTGAGTACCCTAGTCAGTCACGTGACCATTTGACATTTTGGCTTTTTCATGGTTTGAGCAATATTTGAGAAAATATAAAGAAACCATGATTTTTTGCTCAAACGGAGGAGTTTCATGAGATGAGGGAAATTATTATTATGAAAACAAAGGATTGCAAAGTGTGGGACCGGTCACAACTAGGGCATGTCCGGCCGTATAGGTAGCTCGGTCCCATGACACCTTCCCTATTATATTATTTTTCATGAAACCGTGAAAATATGGAGAAACCGTGAGTTTTGCTCAAACAAGGAAAGTTGCTCGAATGAAGGAGTCTTCATGAGTTCATGAAAATAACAAAATAATAAAAAATAAAGGAAGAGGCGTGGGGTACCGGCCACGATGGCGTGGCCGGCCGGCCGGTGGGCCCGGTCCCTAGGCACCTCTTTTATTATTTATTATTATTATTTTCTCTCTCCTATTTTGTGTAGGATTCCTCATTTTTCCATACTTCCGAATGCTTGTTCGTGCATTTGGGTGCTCGTTCGTGCATCGTCGTTGAGTACACTTGCACCATTTTCTTGGGGCTTACTCAGTGATAGTCCAGATGCCCGATTGTTGGATATTTATTACTAATTCATTAAATTCAGCGGAGAATGACTCATGAAACGGAGTAATAAATGAATTGTGTATCTATTACTAATCCATGGAATCATCCGGGGATAGCCATGGAACGGAGTAATGAGATATAATATATTATTTTTTAGGAATTCAGTGGCGAATGTCACGGTAGAATTAATATATTGTAGAATCGAGATATGAGATAGTTGAAGTATCATACTCGTTTTTAAAGATGTATAGTCAGGGAACAACGTGCAGTGTTGGTGTCTTGAAGGCGTTTAGCCCTCCAGCAAACAATTATGTCCATAGGACCGCCTGAATCTATACACGGTCTCTCTACATAGTAAGGGAACAACGAGTATCGTCGACGTCCTGAAGGCGTTAAGCCCTCCGACAAACAATTATGTCCAGAGAACCGCCCAATCGTTCTTCTATGTAGAGGTGGGTATCTCTATGTAGTCATGTAACAACGAATATCGCTGACGTCCTGAAGGCGTTAAGCCTTCCGACAAACAATTATGTCCAGAGGACCTCCCAATCATGTTATTCTACATAGAGGTCACGATGAAATGTGTAGCATCGAACACTCAGCTAGTGGGAGGCCTTTCGAGAAACATATTAATCATATCTCTGAAAGGAACTTGATTAGAGATCGTGAAATGGTTCACGGATCGTAAAATATGAATCGTCACATGCATTCCTGATGCCGTGTCAGAAACATGCAGTATCATGATTTTACGATTTTGACCTTTGTTGAAAATCCACCATCAACATTAAGTCCCCTGCTTAGTGAGTGACAGTCATGTTCCACAGTAAGCATTAGATGGTGATTTTCCGGTTGACGAGATAATCAGTCAAACTCGGTCGTACAAAGGTATTTTAAGAATCCTCGATTTGCTCCATTGGTGTCATGTACGAGCAAATGCTTAGGTAAGGACCCTGAAAGTAAGATAGAGTGTCATCCCGTGAGCACAAAGAGATGAAGCACTACTGATTTGGACGATCGGCCATCCTATTTTGGTCGGTTTAATGTTCGCGAGCCCGAGCCCAAAAAAGGAAATCCATGTTTTATTAGGTTTTGGAAATAAATTTGCTATAAAAGGGAAGAATCCCTAAAAAAATTATTTTTCTTTTATTGACTAACCAAGCATCTCATGCTCGACCAGAAAAGAAAAAAAAATTACGCACGCCGGAGCTCCACCATCACCGACAGTTGTCGACCGATTTCAGGCGAACTTCGGCGCCGACAAGGTACGTGAATTTATTTATTTATTTATTTGCGGTGTATGTTTTGCTCGTTCATGAGTTGTTCTAAAAAAAATTCAATGAGTACACATGCATGCACAGGTTTTATGAGTATTTGTTTTTAGAAAATATATGCCCGTTCGTTCGTTAGTTTAAGGAATGAGCAATAATCCCTAATATGAAAGAGATACATAAATCCTTGAATAGACATTATTTAGTTACAGTAGGGAAAATTTTGTTTATAAGGTTTCATGAAAATCAAAATTTTACTCTTAAAGCATGAACTTTCACACAAATACCTTTAAGAAACGTACATTCGTTCGTAGTTAAAGTAATAAAAAGGAATCCTAAGATATTTTGAAATAGACCTGCACTTCATGATAAAATTTTGTTTGTGAACTTTCAAAATCTATTTGGAACATTTGGGCCTTCACAAAGATAGGAAAGACCCTCATTTTATAGACGAATGCTCGTTTGAGCAAAACAAAAGAATATATTTTTTTTTTAATTAAATAACGTAATTTATCTATTTTTGAGTTTACGTGAGTTATTATCTCACGATTTTTTATTTTTTTTTAATTTACGTGACTTTTTTATTTTTTTATTTTTTTTTGCAAAATCAATGTAAAATCAAGTTTTCAGCAATCGCTAGAAGTAAACAATTTTTGATACAATGTTTCTTATATGGATTTTGTGATTTGTCAGTGTTTGCACAAAAACTAACAAATGTTCACCCAGTGAGAGTTGCTCACATGATGAAAAGTATGAGAATTATTCAAAGTTTCGTGAAAAGCCAAGTGTTGACTTTAAATAACGGATGTTGCTCGTCCTTGCAGGTTTGAAGGAGCGAGCAAGATTTTCGAAGTTTTACGTCATTATCACTACAGCTAGTGAAACCGCAAATAGTTAAGAGTTAAGAATTACCATTTTGTTGCAAATTTGATATTGGCATATCCATGACTCTTATGTTCCTGGCTTCAGATAATGGTGACTTCCAGCAGTGACCATTTTTCTAGCTCTTCTGAGGAGGATTTTGAGATTCCTAGGCCAGAGATGAAGATTTCGGCAGCGGAGGCATGTGCCAAGATGGATCGATCATTGAAGGATGTTAAGGAGACAATAAACAGTTTACCCCTCGATCGTATGAAAGCTGTTCGTGATAGAATTTTGAAGAGAGAAGTCGAGAATGAAAAATTAGCCACTTATCAGCAAAAGAGGCGTCGACTTCAGCAAAAGAGGCTAGCAGCTGAGGATGAAACTCGGTCTCGCGCCGATGGTGTAGCCTCGGATTCAGATGCCGAGGAAATTGAATCTTCTTGGGAGCCTATCAGACGCAAAGTTAAGCCACACCCGCCTAGTATAAGGGTTGAGCGGTTGGCTAATGAATGTGAAGAAGATGACTACTTGGATGCGATGTACAACAACCCTGAATATAATGAAGAAGTTCTTGATTATGAAAATAACTCTTAAGAGGAGTCATGTGGATACTCTACAGAAGATGACGATTGCAGAGACAACGACGAGTCTGACACATCTGAATCCGATGATTAAGCTTGCTTGCAAATGTTTCTTGCAAATCTTTCTGAGACCATTTATTTTTGTTGAATTAGATATCACTCTGATTATTTGAGTAATTTGACTGTAGAGACGTTGAATTATAAATTAATTTTCGAATAATAATCCCTTATTTCCCCTTCTTGCCCAATCTTTCTACACTCTCAACGGATTCGTGCCCATGCGTGTGAAAATTAACCACAGTCTTCTGAAGTATGACTGCATGAGCAAACTAAGGAATCATGATTTGCACAGATCATTAATTTTTGTTATAATATTGACTGCGCTTGGTTGAACCGTCAGTCCCCAGTATTGTCGCTCTTCATCACCAACGCATTCTAATTTGAGATCTAAAGTCTCAGTAGAAATCGCAACTGATTTGACCATTCGTGAAAGATAAGTATCCACCGTCTTATGTTTTGACTTTCAAAACTTAGGGTTTTTCTATTTATACGACACATCTTCTTCTGCTCTTGTATATTATCATAAGAAATTTTGATCGCGATCATACCTCTCATTATCACCATGTCTGGTAACAGTGCTTCTTCTCAAAAAAGATCTCTGGAAAACCATGAGGTTGGGGCGTCCATCTCGGTAGGTTGCACACTTTCTTTTATTTTCAAGTAGTCATAATGGATGACCGAAGAAAATGATTTGTTGCAGGGTAATTAGGGGAATCGACTTTCTTCTTCCTCTTACAGTTTAAGGCCTAAGCGGACTGTTAAAGCTCCTGCTCGCTATAGGTCTTCTCGTGTCGCATCTGGAACATCCGTGAGTCTCTGACTGAAGATTTCCTTCGATCAAGCGTTTTTCCAATTTTAACATTCTGTGTCATCGCAGGTTGATGTTCATGTCGTCGTCGATGCTAGGAAGAGAAAGAATGGAAAATCTGTGGTTACGGCTGATGATGATGCTGACAACCGTGCTGACGAAAACTCAACCAACTTTGTAGATGCTGATTCCAGGGTTCCTGTTCGTGAGTACCCAGTGGACAGGCTTCCATTCGATACTCCCATGGTCAACGTCTGCCCAGACAATAAGATAGTGATGTGAGTTTTAAAGTGGTAAGTAAGGTTGTCGTTCACTCGGACT
>JAJJMB010006998.1:3285237-3434403 GCA_023531105.1 Papaver atlanticum | reverse complement strand
ATAGGTTTAATCGACCTCAAACACCTCTAAAAATCCATCACCAAATCTTCCAGGAAACACGTTTTTAAGTTTTTGGTTTCCCGCCCATTTTCAGAATTTGAATGTGAAGGGGAAAGGTTACCCCTTATCCGATGGTCGCCCCTTATCCGTTGCTGGAGTCCGCATAACACTCGTCCCTTAGGTTGCATTCATCAACTTTTCGAGCCAATTTCGCCACAAAAGCTTATTTCTCCAAAAACACCTACAAAGAGATAAAATAACAAAATAAGTACAAAAATGGGTACTAACATTATACACAATAGAGATGAAAATAGACACATAAATGCATCTATCAGATAGTTGGTGGTTTCATCGTTCCCAAGTGTTATGCATCCCTTTACACCAAGATCTGGAGGAGGTACGGACATATTTCTACTACTGAAGTATGGAGAGGTTTTCTGCCAACCTTGTTGACTACTGTCGGCGGTTTGTTGCCCATTATTGATGAGATGAACAGGACAAATCTACGAGATGTCAAAAACCAAGAATTGCATAGATGGGATGATATGATTTCAAACTGTGAGACCTTGCGGTTCAACATAGGCCGACTCCGTCTTCATCTCGAGGTCATCAAGATTGATAGAGCGGCAGCTGCTGCTAATGTGATTTCTGCTGCAACCGCTGTCATGGAAGAGGTGAAAGCCCTCGCACTGGAATCAGCAAGAGTTGAGAAAGCTGTCCAGGACTTGAAAGTGAAGACTGAAAATTTTCAAAAAGGCTTGAAATGGCTTTCAGTAAAAATTATTTGTTGTTGGATGATTTGCTCTGAGTGAGCGTTTGAGATTTTTTTTTTTTGTAAGATTGAGACTTGTTTTTGAATAAAGTAGATGATTGGAAGAATTTTGTGAGATTCATGAAATTTTTGAATTTCGAACTAATGAGCATATTGCATACTCTTTGAAGGAATAGAAATTACATTTTAAAATTTAACACATAATTGTTTATTGATCGTTCAAGCATAATATGCCTTGAGCCACTTGCCATTGATGATGTTTCCTTCCACTCCTCCATTAACAGCTAAGATTTTGTAATATCCGCTAGATACTGCCTTGATGATTACATAAGGCCCTTCCCATTTCGGAGAGAACTTGGGAGAAGACATGTCTTGTTGAATATGCTTTGCTATTTTCAAAACAAAATCTCCTACTTGAAATGTTCGAGGTCTTACCATTTTGTTGTATGCCTTGGAAATCCTTTGTTTGTAAGTTTCCACATACTTTTCTACTTTGGCCCTTCTGGAATCGAGCATATCTAATTCAGCAATTCTTGAATTCGACACTTCAGCTTCATCCCACTGCACTCCACTAGCCGCTGCGATTCTGGCAGATGGAATCTTAATTTCAGCTGGGAGAATAGCATTAGCGCCATAGACGAGAGAATACAGTGAAGTCCCAATTGAGCTTCTTGGTGTGGTGCGGTAGGCCCATAAAGCCATGGGAAATTCTTCATGCCACGTTCGTGGATTGTCATGAACTGTCCGACTAAGAATCCGGATCTAGGTTTTGTTGGTGCTCTCCGCTTGTCCGTTTCCTTGGGGATAGTATGGTGTGGAGAAAATCTGTTTGATTCCATATTCCTCGAGCAATTATGCAACATGTTTGTTGGCGAAAGGAGTTCCATTATCCGTGATGATATGTTTAGGAACGCCGAATCTACATATGATGTATTCCTTGATGAAGGATGCAATCGTGACTCCAGTGGTGCTTCGAAGAGGAATAGCTTCAACCCATTTGGTGAAATACTCAGTTGATGTGATGGTATATTCATGCTGCTTCGAAGACGCTGGATTGAATTTTTCGATGATATCCAGTCCCCAACTGTAGAAGGGACATGGACTGCTCACGGAATGTAAGACAAGGAGTGTGAATGAGGTTACCATAAACTTGGCGTTGATGACATCTCCGAATATAGGCGGCCGTATCGTCTTTCATGGTCGGCCAATAATATTTCTCATGAATTTGGAGAAATAATTTCTTCTTTCCGTGGTGTTCACCTTCGTGCATCTCTTTCAAGATTGTGGGAATTTCATGCCCGGCCAAGCATCTCAGAAGGTTCCCGCCAGAGCTTTTGCGATAAAAAATTCCTTCCATATAGACAAACCGGTTGGCCCTCTGGGTGAGTTTGATCGCCCCTTTCTTTTCTCATGGTAGATCGTTGTCACGAAATTATTTTATGTAAGGTTCTTTCTAGTACCCAGTGTGGTAGATTGTTAGAACTTCCAAATGATGAGATGGTGTGATAATCGGGACAGGATCCTTGTAACATTCTCGACTGAGCCTCCATGGAAGACCAATAGTTACCGAGTCTTTTGAAGTCTTCTGTAAAGTGTGACCACTAGGGTTTGTCCGCATATATCCTCATGTACGCGTTTGAGTTGCTCGCTCGCTTCCTCGTCTCTAAGGCATCGTGACAAGGACCCGTCAGGATTGAGATAATACAATGTTCCATGTAGCAGGAAAAAGTTCTTCAACTCCTTGAAACTGATTTTCCCTTCTGTAAGAGAACTTCTCAATTCGTGAATGATGGGTGCCCGCCAGTCGCTCGCTTGAGCATATGCAACTTAAGTAAGCCAGGTGGATGATACAGAACGTCTTTGCACAGTGATGGATTTCTCTGACCCCTCAAACTGCAGTTTGGACGCAAGAGTCGCTAGACAGTCAGCATGTCTGTTGTTGGTACGGTCAGTATGAATAATTGTTGCATCATAGAAATGAGTTAGTAGTCTTTGTGCTTCGTCCCTGAATGGAGCGAGTGTTACTTCTTTGAGAGAGTACACGCCATTCATTTGATTGACCAGCAACTTTGAGTCTCCTCTTATTTCCAGGTGCATTGGTCCTGCTTGCTTGGCCAAGGAAAACCCTAGGAGGAAAGCTTCATATTCTGCTGAATTGTTGGTGCAGTGGAAATCCATCTTGAATGAATGTGAGAAGACTTCGCCAAATAGAGATACTAGTACAACACCTTCTCCACCAGTATCATTGCTCGGAGTGGCGGATCCATCAAAATATAGGAGCCATGTTTCTTCTTGGATGATTGAGATCTTAGGAAACTCACCGGGCACTTCTTCATGCAGCATTGTGATGTCTTTTCCAGGGAAAGCAGCAAGTAAGTCTGCCACTGCTTGTCCTTTGATTGCTCTTGGCGAGACACATGTTATGTCAAATTCTGACATCTGAAGTAGCCATTTTGCCGGTCTTCCAATCAGTGCAGGTTTCGACAGTAAGAATTTTATGGGATCATCTTTGGCTACCAGCACAACCCTGTTTGATAGTAGATAATGCCTGAACTTATGGATTGCGTGAACCAATGCTAGACATGCTCTTTCGGCTTTTGGGTATCGGAGTTGAGCGTCTCTCATCGTACGACTGAAGTAATAAATCAGACGTTCGATGCCTTCCTCGTCTTCTTGAGCGAGAATCGCTCCAATAGAAACATCACTGGAGGCCGTGTAAAGTATTAATGGTCGTCCTTGCACCGGAGATTTCATGATAACAGGCGATAATAGTATCTGCTGTATTTTCTAGAATGCCTCCTGTTGAACGGTCGTCCATGTAAACTTGCTCCTTTCTTCAGTAGAGGAGTGAACGAAGCAATGAGTTGATCCAACCCGGGAATGAAACGCCAAATATAGTTTACCTTTCCCATAAAACTCTGGATCTCTTTCACAGTGCGTGGAGGGGGCATGGTAGTGATGGCTTTTGTCTTGTCTGGATCGACCTTGATTCATTCGGTAGTGACCAGGAATCCGAGAAACTTTTCGGAAGAGACGCCAAAAGCACACTTCAGAGGATTCATCTTTAACTTATATTCTATGCATCTTTCGAAAACTTGTCTTAGAATTTCCAGGTGGGATTCTCGAGTTTTCGATTTCACCACCACATCATCGACATAGTCTTCCACTTGCTTGTGCATCATGTCGTGGAATATCGCAGTCATGGCTCATTGATAAGTGGCTCCCGCGTTCTTCAATCCGAAAGGCATCACCATGTAATGAAAGTTTCCAATGGGAGTTCGGAACGCGGTCTTGCTAGCATCATGTTCGTACATCTTGATTTGGTTGTATCCGTTGTAACCATCCATGAATGAGAACATGTCATGACCACTGGTTGCATCGACGAGCATATCAATGTTGGGAAAGGGAAAGTCATCCTTCGGGCAATATTTGTTCAGGTTCTTGAAGTCCACATAGCATCGGATTTGTCCATTTTTCTTCTTGACACAATGTTCGCCAGCCATGTTGGATGTTGAATAGGTCGGATTAACCCTGCTGTTAGTATCTTTTGGATCTCGACTTTGATTTGTTCCTCGACATCATGTCTGAACTGCCTGGGTGGTTGCTTGACAGGTTTGGATCCGAGAGTAATATGCAGATGATGAGTGACTAATGTCATCGAGGCCGGGCATCTCTTCGTACGTCCAGGCGAAGATATCTTAATACTCTTTCAACAGATCTATCAATCCTTCTCGTTCCTCAGATGAGAAAGCAGAACTGATTAAAATCGGCCTCGGGTTTTCATCTGTTCTTATATTGATAGTCTCGAGATCGTCAGTGGTGGAATCCGTGCCATCTTGCAGCTATCGTGGTGCATCTTGAATTTCTTCATCAGGAAATTGCTCGCTCTGACATGATTCTTCAGGGAGGGGAGACTTTTTATCGACCTCCCCTGTTAATTGCTAATCTTTATGTAGGAGATAAATGACTTTCCCTTCTCCATCATAACTAGTAATAAAGTTGGATTTTTTATGAGCCGTACCTTGACCCTGACGACGCTTAAGCGGCGTGGCAGATGGTTTGATCGATTTAAAACCTGGCGATGATGGTTTGTCAGTTTTCTCAATAGATTTCCAACCTGGGAGTGGAGTACCGTAGATCTTGCTTGGAGGTTCGGGGATGCTTTTTGGCGGTTCCAAGAACTCAGCATCATAAACCGGAGCATAAGGAGACACTGAAGCTACAATGCGGACGATTTTGTTGTTAAGTAAAGATTTCATACATTGATGGTATGTCGAAGGAAAAACTTTATTGTCATGGATCCATGGTCGTCCGAGTATCATGTGATAATCAGGGTCTTTCTCGATCACATGAAATTTGACAATGGATTGAATCGGCCCTACTTTCAGGTCCACATAGACGTACCCGTATGTGTGACTCTGGCTTCCTTCAAAACCCATCATTAATATGGGATGATGAACAATCCT
Organism: Papaver atlanticum; assembly: GCA_023531105.1. Classification (NCBI taxonomy): domain Eukaryota; kingdom Viridiplantae; phylum Streptophyta; class Magnoliopsida; order Ranunculales; family Papaveraceae; genus Papaver; species Papaver atlanticum. Next base: position 3,429,165 of record JAJJMB010006998.1, on the reverse strand, counting down.
TCTTTGTGGAACTTTGGCTTCCTTAAGAGTCTTCATAGTGATGAGATTTGTAGAAGCGCCTGTATCGATGAGGACTCTCCTGAATTCGGAATCCTTGATAGAAGCAGTTACGAACAGGGCTCAGTTGTGTCCTTCTTCCGTCATTCGGTCTTCCTCAATGAAGGTGATGTTGTTGATTGAATGTTCAGATACCATGGACACTTCTTAAACTACTAGAGATGATGTAACTATTCGCGCATCATATGATATTTGGTTGAGTGTGGCAAACATGTTCGTACGCTGATCTCTGGAGAAGTCCATAAGTTCACATAGATTCTCAATTAAATGTGTAACTTCCTGATCCACCGGCTTCTCATAAGTAGTGAAACTGTTGGCTTGGGGATGATCATCAGTTGGGGAATTAGCCGGAATTCCTTGAGCTTGGGAGCTACCCAAATTCGATGTCAACTTGACAAGGAAATTCAGTATGTTGTTTAGCGTCTCTTTCATCATGACCATGTTCCTTGTATGAATCTCTTATACCCTTGCCAACTCGATCAAGGTCGGAATCTCTCAATCGACTGTGCCATTGGATGAAGTGTTGGAAGGAGGAACATTTCCATTTGAAGGATTCTGGATGGAATTAGGAGTAGTTGAGTTAGACCTAAGACCAACCATTTTGTGAAAGTGTGAGATTGCAACCGAGAGATTAATCTCCCATTGTGGTCGCCAATCTCTAGATGGGGAAAAACGATTTGCTGGTTTTTTAGGGGAGTGAAGAGACGACTGTGCGGACGAGACTCCTCAACTGAGCAAACTTCTTAACCTCAAACAGATGCACTGCACGGGAGTGCTTTGAGTTTGAGAGATCAATCTGTAGGACTCTGTCCTAAACCAAGTCAATGGCCGTTCCAAAGAGGGAGATGGGTTGATCTGTAGGAGGGAAGCTGAGAATTGTAGGATTAATGATGATCAAGGATTGTGGATATGTTGAAGGTTTCTGCAAATGATGAATAAGGTCGAATGATTGAGAGAGTGTTGCACACACGATGATTCTTGGTTAGACGATGGATTGTATGTTCAATATCTCGTGGATTTTCTGTGTTTTTTCAATCATGGATTCAGAGACTTATTTATATTGTCAGAATAGTGAACACATTGATCCCAGTAAGTGTGACGGTTTCTTGAATGAAAGAGGGGGAAAGTGGGAGATCGTGGTGAAACCAGTTCCAGGTCGTGTGGAGACTTGGTTAACCGTCCACCCATTACTTTTCTAACTCCTTCAACCGTTTGCACGACTTACTCACATTTCTCATCGTGGATGAACACACGTGCCGTAGGCCACCATACCAAAACCCTAAATAATATCCCCCCATGTGACGTGATTGATGTCTCACGAACGTGGAGTCTTCAAAGAAGACGTGTATTTGATTATTCAGTCTTGACTTGATTAGACAGTGAGTCTAAGTTTTGTTGAATTGAGCATGAGTGACGAATGCTCAGTGATTTATGGATTGAACATGTCAGATGTATAGTTCTTGTGTTGATATTGCTCATCTGAGAAAATATTGTAAATTCGAGCAACTGATCAAGTATTGCTCAATTCGACGAATTACCGAACATTGATAGTTGGATCAATATTCGAGCAACTGAGCAAGTATTGCTCAATTCGATGAATTATTGGCAACGTGACCCAATAAAATATTAATTAAAATATTGGTAGTCTACCAAATATTATATTATTAATCTGGATGTCGGTTACTAGATCAACATAAAATTATTAGTGTTTGAACTTGCCCAAAATTATGATTTGTGGAGCGTTTGTTCGAAACCCTAATTTTTGATCAATTGTTCGTCAATTGATGAATTGTAGAAAATAGGTCATGAGTGAGGGAGAGACCGACCACATGGGATGATGGATGACCATGTGGTTCCAAAGTGCTCGAGTGAGCGTGCACCGGGGTCTTTAGTTGACCGGTTGGTGAAAGAATGATCAAACGCACGCTGATGTTGATCATTTATTAGAATAATGCTCGTGCGAGCGTTAGGTGATAAAACCTAATTATGGAGAAGTGAGGGACCGACCAAGATGGAAAGAGACCATCCCTTGGTGGTCGTGGGACCAGCTGTTGGTCGTTCGAGCAAATCCCAAGTTGGTTGAAAAGCGTTTAGACCCAATATGAGCAATTGAGCAAATTAGGTCAAAATAATGAAGATGTGTGGGACCGGCTCCTTGCAAGCCTTAGGGTCGGCCTTGGTTGGTAAAGGAAGCATGCCCGTGTCACCATAATGTCTGTGTCTCAGTCCTGAGAGTTTTGGTATTTTCTGGTGTGCGTTTGAGCAATATTTTGGATTTTCAGAAGAGTTTGATCTTTGACTGAAATTCTTGATTTTTGCTCGAATGAGCAAGTAGAACTTTGCTCGTTTGATCAAAATTTTGAGAATATTAAAATAATAATATTTTAATATTTGATGTGAGTAGCCTAGTCGGTCGCGTGACCATTTTACTTTTTGGCTTTTTCATGGTTTGAGCAATATTTGAGAAAATATGAAGAAACCATGATTTTTTGCTCAAACGGAAGAGTTTCATGAGATGAGGGAAATAATAATTATGAAAACAAGGGATTGCAAGGTGTGGGACCGACCAAAGCTATGGCATGTCCGGACGGCTAGGTAGCCCGGTCCCACGACACCTTCCTTATTTTATTATTTTTCATGATACCGTGAAAATATGGAGAAACCGTGAGTTTTGCTAAAACAAGGAAAGTTGCTCGAATGAAGGAGTCTTCATGAGTTCATGAAAATAACAAAATAAGAAAAAAATAAAGGAAGAGGCGTGGGGGACCGGCCACGGCGTCGTGACTGGCCGGCCGGTGGGCCCGGTCCCTAGGCGCCTCTTTTATTATTTTTTATTATTATTTTATCTCTCCTATTTTGTGTAGGATTCCTCGTTTGTCCATATTTCTGAATGCTCGTTCGTGCATTTGGGTGCTCGTTCGTACATCATCGTTGAGTACACTTGCACCATTTTCTTGGGGCTTACTCGGTGATAGTCCAAATACCCGATTGTTGGATATTTATTACTAATTCATGAAATTCAGCGGAGAATGACTCATGAAACGGAGTAATAAATGAATTGTGTATCTATTACTAATCCATGAATCTAGCCGGGGAATTCAAGGAACGGAGTAATGAGATAAGATGGTTATCTATTACTAATCCATGGAATCAGCCGGGGATAGCCATGGAACGGAGTAATGAGATATAATAGATTATTTTCTAGGAATTTAGTGGTGAATGTCACTGTAGAATTAATCTATTGTAGAATCGAGATATGAGATAGTTGAAGCATCATACTCGTTCTAAAAGATGTATAGTTAGGGAACAACGTGCAGCGTTGGTGTCTTGAAGGCGTTTAGCCCTCCAGCAAACAATTATGTCCAGAGAGCCGCCTGAATCTATACACGGTCTCTCTACATAGTCAGGGAACAACGAGTATCGCCGACGTCCTGAAGGCGTTAAACCCTCTGACAATCAATTATGTCCAGAGAACCGCCAATCATTCTTCTATGTAGAGGTGGGTCTCTCTATGTAGTCAGGGAACAACGAGTATCGCCGACGTCCTGAAGGCGTCAAGCCCTCCGACAAACAATTATGTCCAGAGGACCGCCCAATCATGTTATTCTACATAGAGGTCACGATGAAATGTGTAACATCGAACACTCAGCTAGTGGGAGTCCTTTCGAGAAACATATTCATCATGGCTCTGAGAGGAACTCGATTAGAAATCGTGAAACGGTTCACGGATCATAAAATATGAATCGTCACATGCGTTCTTGAAGCCGGGTCAGAAACATGCAGTATCATGATTTTACGATTATGACCTTTGTCGAAAATCCACCATCAACATTAAGTCCCCTGCTTAGTGAGGGACAGTCATGTTCCACAGTAAGCATTAGATGGTGATTTTCCGGTTAACGAGATAATCAGTTAAACTCGGTCGTACAAAGGTATTTTCAGAATCCTCGATTTTCTCCAATGGTGTCATGTACGAGCAAATGCTTAGGTAAGGACCCTGACAGTAAGATAGAGTGTCATCTCGTGAGCACACATAGATGAAGCACTGTTGATTTGGACTATCGGGCATCCTGATTTGGTCGGTTTAATGTTTGCGGGCCCGAGCCCAAAAAAGGAAATCCATGTTTTATTAGGTTTTGGAAATAAATTTGCTATAAAAGGGAAGAATCCCTAAAAAAAATTATTTTTCTTTGATTGACTAACCAAGCATCTCACGCTCGACCATAAAAGAAAAAAATTTACACACGCCGGAGCTCCACCATCACCGACTGCCGCCGACCGATTTCCGGCGAACTTCGGCGCCGACAAGGTACGTGATTTTTTTTATTTTTTTTTATTTTCTGTTTATGTTTTGCTCGTTCATGAGTTGTTCAAAATGAATTCTATGAGTACACATGCATTCACAGGTTTTATGAGAATTTGTTTTTAGAAAATATATGCCCATTCGTTCGTTAGTTTAAGGAATGAGCAATAATCCCTAATATGAAAGAGATACATAAATCCTTGAATAGACATGATTTAGTTACAGTAGGGAAAATTTTGTTTATGAGGTTTCATGAAAATCAAAATTTTACTCTTAAAGCATGAACTTTCACACAAATACCTTTAAGAAACGTACATTCGTTCGTAGTTAAAGTAATAAACAAGAATCCTAAGATATTTTGAAATAGACCTGCACTTCATGATAAAATTTTGTTTGTGAACTTTCAAAATCTATTTGGAACATATGGGCCTTCACAAAGATAGGAAAGACCCTCGTTTTATAGACGAATGCTCGTTTGAGCAAAACAAAAGAAATTTCATTTTTTTTATAGTAATAAATCACTTTTTTTTCTTTTTTCTTTTTTGAGTTTAAGTGAATTATTATCTCACGAATTTTTTTTTTCTTTAATAATTTACGTGACTTATTTATTTATTTTTCTGCAAAATCCATGTAAAATCAAGTTTTAAGCAATCGCTAGAAGTAAACAATTTTTGATACAATGTTGCCTGTATGGATTTTGTGATTTGTCAGTGTATGCACAAAAACTAACAAATGTTCACCCAATGAGAGTTGCTCACATGATGAAAATTATGAGAATTATTCAAAGTTTCGTGAAAAGCCAAGTGTTGACTTTAAATATCGGATGTTGCTCGTCCTTGCAGGTTTGAAGGAGCGAGCAAGATTTTCGAAGTTTTACGTCATTATCACTACAGCTAGTGAAACCGCAAATAGGTAAGAATTAAGAATTACCATTTTGTTGCGAATTTGATATTGGCATATCCATGACTCTTATGTTTCTGGCTTCAGATAATGGTGACTTCCAGCAGTGACCATTTTTCTAGCTCTTCTGAGGAGGATTCTGAGATTCCTAGGCCAGAGATGAAGATTTCTGTAGCGGAGGCACGTGCCAAGATGGATCGATCATTGAAGGATGTTAAGGAGACAATAAACAGTTTGCCCCTCGATCGTCTGAAAGTTGTTCGTGATAGAATTTTGAAGAGAGAAGTAGAGAATGAAAAATTAGCCACTTATCAGCAAAAGAGGCGTTGACTTCAGAAAAATAGGCTAGCAGCTGAGGATGAAACTCGGTCTCGTGATGATGGTGTAGCCTCGGATTCAGATGCCGAGGAAATTGAATCTGGTTGGGAGCCTATCAGACGCAAAGTTAAGCCACACCCGCCTAGTATAAGGGTTGAGCGGTTGGCTAGAGCTGATTTCAAAGATGAATGTGAAGAAGATGACTACTTGGATGCGAAGTACAACGACCCTGAAGATGATGAAGAAGTTCTTGATTCTTAAAATAGCTCTGAAGAGGAGTCCGGTAGAGACTCTACATAAGATGATGATTGCAGAGACAACGACGAGTCTGACACATCTGAATCCGATGATTAAGCTTTCTTGCAAATCTTTCTGAGACCATTTGTTTTTGTTGAAGTAGATATCACTCTGATCATTTGAGTAATTTTACTGTAGAGACGTTGAATTAGAAATTACTTTTCGAATAATAATCCCTTATTTCCCCTTCTTGCCCAATCTTTCTCAAACTCTCAACGGATTCGTGCCCACGCGTGTGAAAATTAACCATAATCTTCTGAAGTATGACTGCACGAGAAAACTAAGGAATCATGATTTGCACAGATCATCAATTTCCGTCAGAATATTGATTGCGCTTGGTTGAACCGTCAGTCCCCAGTATTATCGCTTTTCTTCCACATCACCAACACAATCTAATTTGAGATCTAAAGTCTCGGTAGAAATCGCAACTGATTTGACCATTCGTGAAAGATTAGTATCCACCGTCTTATGTTTTGACTTTCAAAACTTAGGGTTTTTCTATTTATACGACACATCTTCTTCTACTCCTGTATATTATAAGAAGAAATTTTGATCGCGATCATACCTCTCGTTATCACCATGTCTGGTAACAGTGCTTCTTCTCAAAACAGATCTCTGGAAAACCATGAGGTTGGGGCGTCCATCTCGGTAGGTTGCACACTTTCTTTTATTTTCATGTAGTCATAATGGCTGACCGGAGAAAATGATTTGTTGCAGGTAAATCAGGGGAACCGAGTTTCTTCTTCCTTTTACAGTTTAAGGCCTAAGCGGACTGTTAAAGCTCCTGCTCGCTATAGGTCTGCTCGTGTCGCATATGGAACATCCGTGAGTCTCTGACTAGAGATTTCCTTCGATCAAGCGTTTTTCCAATTTTAACATTTTGTGTCATCGCAGGTTGATGTTCATGTCGTCGTCGATGATGCTGATTCCAATGGAAAGTATGTTGTTGCGGCCAATGATGATGCTGACAACCGTGCTGACGAAAACTCAACCAACTCTGTAGATGCTGATTCCAGGGTTCCTGTTCGTGAGTACCCAGCGAATGGTCTTCCATTCGATACTCCCATGGTCAACGTCTGCCCAGACAATCAGATAGTCGGTGGTTTCATCGTTCCCAAGTGTTATGCATCCCTTTACACCAAGATCTGGAGGAGGTACGGACATATTGCTACTACTGAAGTATGGAGAGGTTTTCTGCTAACCTTGTTGACTACTGTCGGCGGTTTGTTGCCTATTATTGATCAGATGAACATGACAAATCTGCGAGATGTCAAAAACCAAGAATTGCATAGATGGGATGATATGATCTCAAATATGAATCGCCACATACGTTCCTGAAGCCGGGTCAGAAACATGTAGTATCATGATTTTACGATTTTTACCTTTGTCCAAAATCCACCATCAACACCTTAAAGAATTCTATAGGTTTTCAGCAATCACGTAATCGAGAGTTTCGGCTGCCATTTATAACTCATTCATCGGATTGATGTTCCCTTTTAGCCTGTTGTAAAAGACTTCCATACGAATCGTTTGGTATATGGATCACTCCAATATTCTTCACCAATTAGCGCCAGTTTCAATTTTCCAGATGGCAGTGTAAAAACGTTTCTGACGGAATTCTTGCAAAACGATCCGTAACCTTTTTAAACTACATGACATGTCCTAAAACACTTTTTAATGAATGTTTAGGTTGCTAATGGACATGTTTTATGAATTTTATGGTTTGTACTTGAATCTCCATGCTTTAACCATTTTTTGCTAACTATGACGCTTTTACGGGGGTACGACCCAAATGTAGAAAGACATGAGGGTGATTTTATGATGAGGTGTATCTATTTGTGAGTTACTTTGATGATTTAGCACCAGCAGTAGACTTGGAGGTGTTCCTGGATGGTTCCTTTTGGAGTTGGCGTTGTTCTGGTAACATCTGCTCCGTGAGTGCCTTCAGACATGCGAGGTTCTCCTTCTTGGTGGTAGTTGTTCCTTCTTTTGTTTCAGCAATAGATTCTTGTCTTTTCATTTATTTTGAGAGTCTTGGTGATGTTTGGAAACACATGGCGCCTCCAATGGCATGAAAGAGGAACATTAGTGTTTCGGCGAAAGCGTTTCGAAGAATACTTTATGTTATTCCACTGCTGGTGTTACCGAAATTGAGACAGGTTGCTGAACCGAAATTGAGGTTAATGACTGAATTAGGTATAAGATCCACCCTTCTTTTTCAAATGGTTAAAGAACTGATTTAGTGACCGAGAGGTTGATCTCTGGCTGTGGTCGCCAATTGTTAATACCCAAAAATCGCTCCTAGGTAAAACAATGTACTGTTAAAGTACTTTCTTTAGGTTCTAAAATCAAAATCATACAAAACGAGCCTAAACCAATGAGTTGTCCATGCACGTTTTGCTTCGGTTACAAAGAGAGAAGATAGGTTGATCTTAGGGAAGAAAGCAAAGAAAGTTGAGGAAATCAGTGGTGATTGAATTGGGTGTGAGGTTATTGAACTATGGAAGAATAAAAGCTTGGGAATGATAAGCTTGTTCTGTCTTCTGAATAGACAAGGTGGTCAATTTATAGTTGGAACACTCACTGTTTCCTCGTAAGTAGTGGAGATTATGGAGAGATGGAGATACGGAGATAGTTGGATAATGGTATGGTTACACCCATTATACTAGGGAAGTTTCTGGAAACCTTAAACCATTACTCCATTACTTAGCAACTTCCTTTAACCGCTCTCAACTGTTACCACTACTTGTAACTTCCTTATCATGGGGTGTTGCCATGCCACATGTTGCTATAAACCAGCAGACCAATACCCATAAATAATTCCCCCATGTAACATGTTTTGATTTCTCATAGGAATTAGTAGAATCATGGGTTATCTCTAACCTTGCCACGATACACTTGATTGAGTAATAACCTAAGCTAGTCGGAATGACATATCTTGAAGAGATAACTTAGCTCCAAGGTTATGTGTAGATAATAATGAATCCTCCATAAGATGGCATTGTATACAGCTAACTATAATAATACATGAAGGTGCGGGCACCAAGCTAATAGCTATCTAAGTCGTGGTGCGGGCACGACCTAATTGATAGCTAGTTGAGTCGGCATGTACATGGGTGGAAGGCTTGGATAAATATAGTCATGGCCATATGGCTAGCCTAAGCCAAACTAGGTCGACTAGCAAGGAAGCCGTGACTAGGCTAGGTCGGGTCTGAAGACAGGGAGGTTGTGGCCTAAAGACAGGGAGGCGTGGCCATGGTTATCCAGGCCGGTAAACAAGGAGGCCGTGGCCATGGCTTTCCAGGACGGTAGACATGGAGGTCGTGGCCATGGCTTGCCAGGCCGGTAGACATGGAGGTCGTGGCCAGCTTAGGCTAAGATGGGATGCAAAGGGGCCTTGGCCACGGATAGGCCAAGACGGGAGATAGGGAGGCCGTGTCCTTACTAGCTAGGAAGTTAGTCTAGGTCGAACTAAGAGGCAAGGAGGCCGTAGCCATATGGCTAGTCTAGATCGAGACATGGTTAGGTCGGAAGGCAAGGTGGCGGCGGCCTGGCTTGCTAAGAGATAAGGATGCCGTGGCCAAATACATGGCCAGGCTAATAGATAATATAGCCTTGGCCAACGGACAAGCTAAGAGGCAAAGAGGCCGTGGCCAAGAATAGGTGGCGATAGCCGGTTGGGCTAGACTAGGAGACCGTGACTAGTTAGGGAAATGGTGGCTACAGCCTTAGCTAGTTGGCTAGCTAGGAATAGGAATGTCGTGGCCAAAGACATGGCCAGGCTAAAAGATAAGGAAGTCGTGGCCTGGATAGCTAGTTGGCTTGATAGGGAGTTAATGGCCACGACCTGATTATGGAGCGCGGCCATGTTAGCGTTAGCACTTCGTTTGTAGCATTCGGAACATATTCGAGGAATTCAGCCGTGGAAGTTCTGTGACTCGAAGTAATATTCCAAATATTATGCTTCTGGTAATTCAGAATAATGTAGTAGCTTATTCTGAATATTTATAAATTATACCATCAGTATATACTGATTAATACATGAAAATTTGTATGGTCGTGCATAAAGTAATGAGAGTTCAGCCGAGTGAAGCTCTAAAATCTTGCAGGCATATTCAAGGCTAGTATAACCATTAGATGGATACGCATTCTCAATTCTCTCGCAGAATATAGTGTAGAAGTACGGATCTATAATTCTGATGCCGGGTGAGATTTACACATATTTATAAACATATATAGAATACTGAGCGTTCAGTTGTATAGATATGTCTCTGATGTAGGTTCAGAGGCGATTTTTACAAGTTTGCCCTTGTCAAAAAACCACCATCAACACTCTCGATCTCCATGTCTTCAACCTGACAGTCTTGGTTTTATCTTCGCTTCTTGCTCCAAGACACTTCAGCTCTCAGTTGTTGGTAAATGCTATATTTTGTCATCTATAAAAACATGTTCTAAAATCTAGTTGTTTATTTCTTTTCGTTCTTTAATTAGTGTCATATTTAATTTTGATATTAAGAATTATTATTCTCCATATTTTATCTTTCTTTGATCTGGAATTATGTCCGAGTAATTTCACTTGTCTCTTCCCTGGATCTTATCAAAAGGTGTAAATTCCTATACGGCGTTTGTCCAAATGGTGTTTGCCAAAGTAGTTTTGATGGTTATGGGGTTAGCTGGTAATTGTTGATAAACTCGTGGAAGCAAAAAAAATTATCTGAAATTGTCAATGTTGAGTTGAAAGCTCAAAAAAATCACTGAGTAAATAATGATTCTCTTCAATCCTTTTTTCAAATGGGTCATAAATGTATATGGCAATATTAGAGCCTCGCCTGGCTGAGCTTTCAATATTTTATATATTTATTATTTATATTGTAGGATGATGAGCTTTCAATATTTTATATATTTATTATTTATATTGTACGACTAAGTATTTTACTTCTGTATTCAAAATTCACTTTGTTGAGACTTTAAAACACTATAGGTCCTTGTTGCAACACCCCCAGATGTTTCACAATTATAGAGAATATGCATTCAGAACAAGCACGACGCTTTTGCCATCATGTACCTCGTTCTCGCGCGAGTTAATATAATGCTCCTAGATATATTTCCTACTAATATAGAGCGATTAATTAATTAATTATAGTGTCATATTTACCAATTGAATTCCTAGAAAATATTATACTTTCCCCAAAATATATTATCACTTCAATTTGGGGCTTTTACTTCAATTTGCGGCTTTCCTCAGCAGAATTCCATGATTAGTAGTGAATATTTTCCTTTCGGGCATATCACCGCCGATTAGCCCCGAGAAAATGACATGGGTGTAGATAACAATAATATACTAAAGAGCAAAATATGGTCTAAAGAGGATTAATGGAATAAAAAAGAATAAAATAGATAAAAACACTTCTGCCATCATGTACCTCGTTCTCGCGCGAGTCAATATAATGCTCCATTGATAGATCGCCTACTAATATAGAGCGACTAATTAATTAATTCTAGTGTCATATTTACCAATTGAATTCCTAGAAAGTATTTTATTTTCCCCAAAATATATTATTTCTTCAATTTGCGGCTTTTCTCAGCAGAATTCCATGATTAGTACTGAATATTTTCCTTTTAGGCAAATCACCGCCGATTAGCCCCGAGAAAATGACGTGGGTGTAGATAACATAATATACTAAAAAGAAAAATATGGTCTAAAGAGGATTAATGGAATAGAAATGAACAAAATAGATAAAAACATTTGGCCGGACCAACGCCGGCATGTATCCGTCTCGGTTGGCCAGTCCCCGCCTTTTTTTTCTTATTTTTCTTATTTTATTATTATTGTTTTCTTTATCTGGGACTTCCTTTTTCTAGCAATTTTTTTTTCTTTCATATCATACCAAATCTTGGTTCAAAGAGCATATGATATACAAATGAATAGTCCCGTTATTATTTGATCTTTATACCATATAATATATTAAAGTATTATTATCTAATGTTTCCAAATTTTGATCTTTACCCCAAAAAAATCCTACTTTCTCCTTGTTAGAGCATTGCTCGGTTGAACCCACCAAGCTAGCGTTGGTATGTCAAGGTTAGTTGTCATATTTTAAATGTATTAGAGTCAACTTCGTTTAGGTTAGACTAAGAAGTCTAGGAATGTTGAAACATACAAGTATTACCTTGAAGACCTGAAGATCGTGAAGACGTATCGACTACAACGAAGACATCATCCTTCCACTTGAGGTATAATGATATTTACATGACTTGTTTTCATTCCTATCGCTGCTTTCAAGTCGTTTAAGATTGAAAACATAACATGTGATATTATATTTAATACTCTAGTATTAGACTTGGTCATTTTATTATGATCAAAGTGTCAAGGAAGAATATTTGATTACGAAGTATAACATTTATCTTTTGAACTTCGTAAAAATGACATCGGCATAATCTATGTAACTTGTTCCTTGATTGTGTATTGGATATAGGTGTGATTTCATCCTAGGAAACTATGTTTGATTACATATGTTTAAAGGAAATACATATACGAAACTTGTTTCGTAATCGAAAGGAAATCAATAGGTATTTTGGTCCGGTTTTCATTGAAGATCAATCGGATGACCAATTCGAACCTAGGTAATATCATTGGTAGAACTGATATTAACTTATGTTGAGAATTATGGTGGAACCGATCTTTACCTAGTTTGGGATATGCGGTTGAACCGATCTTGACTTATGTTGAGAGTCTTGGTAGAACAGATCCTTACATACTTGGGATACATGGTAGAACCGATCTTATAATTATTGTTGAGACTCTTGGTAGAACTGATCCTACCTATATTGGGATACTTGTGTTGATGGTGGATTTTCGACAAAGGCTAAAATCGTAAAATCATAATTTTGCCTATTTCTGACACGGCTTCATGCACGTATGTGAAACTCATATTTTAGGATTCAGACGTGAAAGCTCATTTCACAATCTCTGACTGAGTGTACAACCTCTCAGAGCATACATGAATATGTGATCCTTAAAGCCTCTCAACTGAGCTTTCAATACTTCGCATACTTCATCAATACTTCTGTATAGAATCGATAGTGATTGGACGGCTCTTAGACATATTGTATGCTAGTATAGAGCGACGTCTTCAGGATGTCTCAGTGTTCCCTGACTATACAGAATTAATATTCAGAACGAGTATGATGTTTGTACCATCTCATACCTTGATTCTCAAATAAACATAATGCTCCTAGATATATTGCATGCTAGTATTGTATTGAGTCATTCATAGATTAATTATAACATGACATTCATCAATTGAATTCGTAGAAAATAATCTATTTTATCTCATTACTCCATTTAATGGATTTTCTCGGCTGAATTCTGTATGAATTAGTAATAGATATTCAATCTATTTTATCTCATTACTCTGTTTCATGGCTTTTCTCAACTGAATTCCATGGATTAGAAATAGATATTCACTTTCGGGCATCTGGACCACCATCGAGTAAGCCTCGAGAAAATGGTGCGAGTGTACTTAACAATAATGCACGAACGAGCATTCAAAAATATGGACGAATGAGGAAGCCTATGCAAATTAGGGAAGGAAAATAATAAAAAATAAAATAAAAGAGAAGCGCACACGGGACCGGGCCCACGGGCCGGTCATGCCGCCGTGGCCGGTCCCACGCCTCTTCCTTTATTTTTCATCTTATTTTATCATTTTCCTCATCTCATGAAAACTCCCTTGTTTGAGCAAACTTCCTCGTCTGAGCAAAACTCTTAGTTTCTCCATATTTCTTCACACAAAGATGAAAAATAATAACATAAAATAGGGAAGAGAATCATGGGACCGGGACCCACCGGATGACCATGCCTTGGACGTGGACGGTTCCACGCCTCCCTAATTCCTTATTTTATTATTATTTCTTCTCTCGTTTCATAAAATTCCCTTGTTTGAGAAAAAACCTAATTTTTTCCATATTTCTCCAATATTGCTCAAACTTCCGAAAAGCCAAAAAGTCAAATGGTCACATGACCGTTCGGGCTTCTCATGGAAAATACTAAAATATTATTATTTTAATATTCTTAATATATTGGTCGCACGAGAAAAGTCCTACTTGCTCATTCAAGCAAAATCGAGAGTTTCAGCAAGATCAAACTCTTCTGAAAATCCAAAATATTGCTCGAACACACACCAAAAATATCAGAATTCTCATAATTGAGCCACGAGCAATATGGTAACACGGGAATACCACCTTGGTCGTTCAGGGTTGCCCCTTTGGCTTGCAAAATCCGGTCCCACACATTTAATGATTTTAACCTAATTAATCTTCTACAGTTCATATTGGGTTCAAACTCATTCCAAACAACTTGGAATTTGATCCATCGACCATCAGCTGGTCCCACGACCACCAAGAGACGGTTTCACACCCATTGGTTGTTCCCTCCTATTTCCACAATTAGGTTTTATCACCTAATGCTCAGACGAGCACTAATTTAATAATGATTAAACGAGCATTTAATCATCCGTCTATAAAGGATCTTGGTGCATGCTCATTCGAGCACATGGGCGCTACATGGTCGTCTCAACACCTCATGTAGCCGGTCCCTATATCACTCATGTTTGATTTTCAGTAAGTCATCCATTTATCAATAATCAAGAAAAATTATGGTTTCGAACCAAATGCTCTGCAAAGCATAATTCTGAACAGGGTCAAACACCAATAATTTTATGTTGATCCAGCAATCAACATTTTAATTTATTATACAATATTCGGTCCAGCTACTTGTATTTTTATTTTGTCCCGCTACCAATAACTTATTAATTGAGCAATATTTGCTCAATCTAGCAATATTTGCTCAGACTAACAATACTGATTCAACTATCAATATTTAATTGCTCGACCGAGCAATATTTCTCATGTTGATTCAACTATCAATATTCGAGTAGAAATATTTCTCATGTTGATTCAACTATCAACATTTGAGAATTTCACACTGATCCAACTATCATATTTCATTGTTTCATCAGTTAACCATTATAATCTCTCTTCGTCATTCGACAACTCGTGCTCAACATCATTTTCTATCAATAAGTCCATAATCGAGCAATCCCATGGATGCGTTAGTCCAAATTATCAGAACATCATTATTACCTCAACTGGTAAAATGATATATCACAATCCATCAAGAATCAACATATTTCCATTGTTATGTCTCAGCAGACACCTTATGCCCAATTCATGAGTCTAAGAGTATACCACATTCGTTCATTATGCTCGACTCATATAGGCTAAGAATCATCGTCTAGTCAAGTCAACAACTGACTAATTAAACACACGTCTACTTGCAGACTCCAAATTCGTGAGACATCAATAATGTCACATGGGGGATATTCACTAGGGTTTTGATTTGGCGGTCTACGGCACGTGTGTACACCCACGATGAGAAATGTGAGTAAGTCGTGCAAGCAGTTGAAGGAGTTAGCAAAGTAGTGGATAGACAATCAACCTATTCTCCCACGCACTAGGAACTGGTTTGACCACGATTTCACATTTTCCCACTCTCTCACTCCAGCAACCTTCACACTTACGGGGGATCAATGTGTCTACTATTCGTGGAATATAAATAAATTTCTGAATCTACGATTGCAAAAAAAAAAAAAAAAAAAAAAAAAAAACGATCTACAAGAAATTATCACTCAATCGATCAGAATTTATCTTACCCGAACTCAACAGTCTACAAAACTTGCAGAAACCTTCAACACATTCATAATCCTAGATCATCATTGATCTCAGACACACTTCTCAGCTTCCCTCCTACAGATCGACCTTCATCCCTCTTTGTGACCGAATTGACTCTGGAACGGCCATTTTCTTTGTTTAGGACGGAGTCTTACAGATTGATCTCTCGAACTCAAAGCACTCCCGTGCAGTGCATCTATTTTAAAAAGGTTTAAGCAATTTGCTCGTTCTAGGGACCGACCGCCCGTCTCTCCATTTTTTCTTAAAAATCAGCAAATCGTTTTCACTCATCAACAACTTGGTAGAACCGATCCTAGCTTTTGTTGGGACTCATGGTAGAACCGATCCCTACCTATATTTGGAGACTTGGTAGAACCTATCTTATCCTATATTAGGAGCCATGGTAGAACCAGTCCAAAGAGAAAAACCGATCCTTCATATTCACATATTATTTTACGGTTCTATATGAGTTTGGAATTAGGGTTTGTGAAAAAGCGGGGGTTTAACAACCACGCCCAATATTTCGTTCGGCAATCTGAATAGACGAACTCCAATATACTTTCAAGAGAATCAACTAGACAGTCAGACTCAATCTATAGAAAAGTATATCAAAGAGTTTATATCTCTATTTCACAATGTAATCAGCAAATCAAACAGATAGAAATCCGCGAGCCTGATTATTATGTGAAACAACTTGAACGGTACCAAAGACCAATGTTCAAGTGTCAATCAAAATATTCAACAACCAAAGGTTGGATTCACAATTGATTGATCTTAACGCACAACCTGTGATATTTCTATTATATAACAAAATATAATGCGAAAAAGAAATAACACAAACACCAGAATTTTGTTAGCGAGGAAAACTGCAAATGCAGAAAAACCCTGGGACCTAGTCCAGCTTTGAACACCACATTGTATTAAGCCTCTACAGACACTAGCCTACTACCAATGAACTTCGGACTGGAATGTAGTTGATCCCTAATGATAGACGCATTTATGTGTCTATTTTGGTCTCAATTATGTGTATTGTTAGTGCTCAATTTTGTAGGTATTTAATTATTTAATGTTTTTGTAGGTGTTTTTGGAGAAATAATCCCTTACGGAGAAACTGTCTCGAAAAGTGGTATTTGGACCCTCAGGAGAATATACTAAAGGCACCCAGAAGATGCATCAAAGGCACCCCGGAAATATGTTGGAAGCACCCCTAGAAGAAGTGTTATTGGCACCCAAAGAAAGTTGATAAAGACAACTGGAGGACAATTGCTAAGGGGCACTCCACTACTATTTGCACCCAAGATCTTCTATTTACACCTTATCGCTGTGGGCACCCGCAGATGGTTAGGGGGACTCCCCTTTCTTCTCCGTTTGAAACCAAAATTGGCGGGAAAACTGAACCAGTCACTTGCATATCTTCTGTGCGAATTTTGGAAGAGACTTAATCGCTGTTTTCGATTGGGATTGACTGGATTGGGCCAAACAACATTGGTATGGATGATTTAATGGACTAGATTGGGCTGGATCATTTATTCGAAACAAAACAGGGAGGTGGATATATTTCGGGTTTCTGTTTATTGTCTGCTTTATATTTGGAAGATTTGGGAAGAGATTTGGTCGAACTTTTCCTCAGAACATATTGATAATATCCTGTTTCATCGAAGCAGAGTTGGTAAGGGAACTTTTCACGTAAATAAGGGAAGTTTTACCGAAGTAAGGAAGGTGAAGATATTCACGGGATTTTGGATTTAATTATGGCAGTTACGTGTTGTTTGGGAAGAAGAAATATCCTCTTAGGATAGTATTCTATCGACAGGATAGGCGTAAGAGAAAAGAAGGGGAAGAAAAGCCGGAACTTGGAGGAGAGGAAAGAAAGATTTTTGCGAGTTATAATCAGCTTGTAGGTGTATAAAAAAGTTGTGGGAGGTCGCAAAAGGGGAATCGAGACCTTGGGGGTAGTTGCAGAGAAGAAAACTAGGTTGAAGAGACGAGTTCCATCACCAACAGAGAAGAAGAAGAAGCACACAATAGACGCTTTATGTGTGTCGTTAATTAGTGGTGATCTTTTTTCCAGTATTGCGACTGTCACTTTTTGACAGGTTTAGAGTATAGTTTCTTCGCAACAGGTCATCATCTTTCTTGTAACAGTCAGAGTTCTGCAACAGTCTGTTTGTAACGCCGTTACAGCATTGCAAACTGCCTGAGTTATTAGTTTTCTCTTGTTTTTCACACTTTTGATCTATGAACACCTATTTTGAGAACGTGAATAATATGAGGAGCTAAACCCCAACATTGGGACAATGGAGGAAGCCATGTTTCACAATTGATTGGTAACTACTATTGATTCTTTATGACTTTTGCACTTGTTTTAATTGATTTATGATTTTCATTGATTATTTGTGATTTTGTTCGATAGTGTATGCTTAGTCTAAGAACTCTTGATACACTATGCTTATGATTTACATCTAACGCTTTATAAAATCTACTTTTGGCAAAGAAATAGAGTCTACAAAAGAGCTAAAATTGTTATGAATCATTGTATGAACCAATTGATTGTGAAGTTTGGTTGAATCCTAAGTCCCAGTCTCTAGTAATATTGATATCAACTTTGTTTATTTGCTATTTGAATCGGAATATAAGTCTAAAATCAATCTTTACACGTCCAAGTTGAATGAACTTTTACTACCACTTTCTACAACAAATAAAAACTATATCACATAATCAATCTCACACTGATCAAGGTATAGTTTCGCTCCTTACATCTCTGAACCCCAGCAGGATTCTACGCACTTGATTCCCTTAGATGATCTCACGCACAACCAAGAGTTGCTACGACCCAAAGTTGAAGACTTGATAAACAAATCTGTCTCACACATAAAATTCTATTGGAATAGATAAATCTATCTCCCGCAGAAATACCTACGAGTTTTGTTCCCTCTTTTGATAAATCAAGGTGCACAGGAACCAATTGATAAACCATACTTATATTCCCGAAGAACAGCCTAGTATTATCAATCACCTCACAATAATCTTAATCGTATGGTAGCGAAACAAGATATTGTGGAATCACAAACGATGAGATGAAGATGTTTGTGACTACTTTTTATCTTGCCTATCGGAGAATCAATCTCGAGCAAATATTAGAGAAGATAGTACTCAATACGATAGAATAGGGCAAGATCAGAACACGCAACTATAGAGAAAATATTTGGGTATGGCTTCACAATCCCGATGAAGTCTTTAAGTCATTAACCAACAGGGTTTCGTGAAAAACCTAAGGTTAAAGGAGAATCGACTCTAGTCGCAACTAGTATCACACAGGAGGTGTGGGGATTAAGTTTCCCAGTTGCTAGAGTTCTCCTTTATATAGTTTTCAAACCAGGGTTTGCAATCTAAGTTACCTTGGTAACAAAGCATTCAATATTCACCGTTAGATGAAAACCTGATTAGACTCAAGCTAATATCTTTCAACCGTTAGATCGAACTTAGCTTGTTATACACAAATGAAATGTACCTTAATTTAGGTTTGAGTAACTGTACATAAACGTGTACACTCGGTTGGCTTAACAGTAGTTAACCGAAGTTAGCTATATGAACACTCTCATATCAACCTTATTCATCTTAACCACAACTAGTTCAAATGACTCAAATGAAACTAGTTATAGAGTTGTTCAATTGCTATTTTCTCATAGAAGTATACAAGAACACAATTGAAGCAAAATCGTTTTGATTCACTCGAATCAATTCATGAACATTATAGCCACGGTTTGCAAAGAATGCATTCCTTATTATATAAATATATTAGTTCATGAACAAACCAATTTTAGAACTTTAACCACTCAAGTATGCAAACGGGTACGCATACTTAAAGTAGCCGGTCTGAGTTTGGGTTCGCCAGTATGCAAACGGGTACGCATACTTCCAAACACAGCAGAAATTTTCGGACCCAAACCCTTCGCCAGTACGCGTACGGGTATGTGTACTTAGGAGTAAATTTTTGATGGGGGCGTTCTTTGATGGGTGCATGGGGAACAAATCATATGATGACACGTGTTTTTATTATTAATTGTTTTAACAAATTATGTTTCCACAAATATGAAAGATAAAATATAATCAATTAATATAACTAATTTTTTCTCCAAAATTACACTTCTTTTATATTTGTGGAAACAAAATTTGTTGGAAGGAAAAACACGTGTCGACATATGATATGTCCCCAATGCAACCATCAAAAAGTGCCCCCATCAAAAAATATCTCGTGTACTTAGGTACTAAGAATTTCACAACTAACAGGTATGCGTACGGGTATGCATACTATAGTTCCGGTCATGGATCACATACATGCAAGAATGCATACTATGTTTATAATCCAATGATGGTTAAGTGTTCTAAACTATATTTCAATCATTGAAACTTTCTTAGAGGATGACAATAACCGTTTTCACACACTATTAGCATCAAAGCAATTTTCAAGTTATTGAAATAATCATAACGAAACATTCAAAGTCTACATCAAATGATTGTATCACACAAACCATGTAAGATGTTACTCGGAAATTTTCACATGATCATCTTTTGACTTTCGTCAAGAATATAAGATGAACTTGGTTAAAGCGAAAGCTTACCAACACATATTTCAAGAAATATGTAAGCGAGTTAAACTCAGCTCAAAATCTCAAATGTGCATAATCGAATACTATATAGTAATACGACTTTTGTCTCAATATAGGAGATAGAGTAGAAATAGACTTTCCAAGTGATAGATGAGTTTTAGTCTCCATATACCTTTTGATGATGAAATTCCACAAGATCTCCTTGGTAGTTCTTCATCTTCCACTGATGAACGCCATGAAATCTAATGCTCAACTACACAATCTATCTGTTGATGGTGGTTTTTAGTTCAAGGGTAAAATCGTAAAACCCCATATTTAATGCGTTATCATCCCACAAAGGAACAAAAGCCATTTGAAAGCAATGATTGCATAAACCTCTTCGCTCATAGATGTATTGAGCAATTCAATATATTTGTATATATATAATCCACCCAGAATGGTGCATATAGCAATGATCCCAAATATTCTGTGAATTTTATTCTCCACCAGCATTATTCGCTAATGCATTGACCTGCCTAGTATTTTCCTATGCTATGTTCCCCAGCTGAACTTTCAATGTTTGCATGACATGACGATTAATGTCCACTGGCAGCAGAGTAGCACGAATCTCCCGAAGTGTCAGTATTGAAATCTGCATGAAAACACTTGCGTAGCTACACCACTCTATGATAAAGAGATCGGCGTGTTGACACACTTTTTAATTAAAACTTAGCGCGATTAACGTGTTCAAATTCCCTAAGGAAAACCTAGACTGTCCATGTCAGTCTTAAAACAATCAAGGCCACACAATTTGGCCGACATATTCAACAAGTTTAGCCTCTTCCTAGTGGAACTAGGCAAATTCCATGATATCCACCGGCGGGCCCACTATGATGTGGTTGAATTGAGTACCGTTCATTTGTGCAGTTCTTGTCTTCATGGAGGCCTTGGTAAATTTCCCCTTCTTCAGGCGCTTCTCTGTTTGGTAGAGTTAAAGCGGTAGTGGTTGTGGATTGTTGCACAACTCTCTGAACTTTTGCGAGGGTGTATAGATACAGGTTTTCCAAAAAAGCTTCATAAGCCAGTTCCTTACTCTTATCCTGCAGGTATTGTGACACTCCTGGCGAATCCCTTCCTCTGTGAAACTGTTTCGGCTCTTTGTTGTTGGTTGGATTTTGTTGATCGTTTTCTTTCTGTTCATGTTTGACGTGGCTACGTATTCTGCCTGCATTGTTGTTGGCAGGGGCGCAAATTTCAGGCAAAGATTCGACATTTTTGGTGTTGTCTTTAATATTGATGGTGTTCCCCGGATAAATGCTTGCCGACTCCTTCCACAACCGGTTTGCTATACTCATTAAGAGACAAAGTGTCTCGTTTTTACGTTCGGAGATACCAGCTTGATTTGTGAGGACATCTTCTAATATCCTAGCCATGCCTTCCATGGTGATTGGGTTTTGATCATCTGTGACCTTCGGAGAATTTGGCTGGTGGGGATACATCACGGAGCGGAAGTTGGGATTGGTGATTGAAATGAGATCGAATTAATGGATTAGTTTAGAACTAAGATCTACCCGTTCTATATTAAAATGAAGATTGAAATTGATTTCTTGCAACCGAGAGATTAATCTCCCACTGTGGTCGCCAGTTGTTTTGGGGTAAAAACTGTTTCTGCTGTTTTTTGATAAATTTGGGTGTGTTGATGAGAAACGAATTCAAACCCTATAAAAATGTACTGCACATGAGTACTTTTAGATTCGAGAGATCAATTTGTAAGACTCTGGCCTAAACCAAGAAATGGTCGTTCCGGATTCAATTCGGTCACAAAGTGAAGGAGAAGGGTTGATCTTAGGGAGGGAAGAGAAGAAGGTGTTTGAGATCAGAATGTTGAATTATGAAGGTGTGGTTGTTTTATGACTTGTATCATAATATGGTTTCTGGATACTTGTGTTGATAACACTTGTGTTCTTGTCTTTGAAATAGGTTGAAATCATATTTATACAAGTCATGTTCTAGCACCCCTGATCTCGTAGGAAGTGGAGGTGATTAAGTAGTGGAGAGGTGGGGTTGTGTACAAAGTGGTGATCACCACGTTTCCATTATGAGGGAAAACTGGTCACACTTTCACCCACTACTCTCATTTCTGTTAACCATCTGTTCTTTCCTGACACTTTCTCGTAATGGGCGCGTTGCACGCCGCACGCTATAAACTGCCAGACCAATACCCCAGTGAGCATCCCCCAGTTTGTGACATGTTTGATGTCTCGAGTAAATGGGACAAGTCGTGAGACTCGCCGCTAAAAGCAGCACATAGTACTTTTAGGTCAAATAATAAATTATTTGTGAAATCAATATTTATAAAACATCGCCTATGATCGATGTATATAAAGCATCGTTTTTAAACAAACAGCTGAAAATAAACGATGTGCATGAAACATCGTTGTTTTAGAGCTCGTTCAAATTAGTCGCGAATGAGCACGCTGATATTTTTTGGGCCTCCCAAAATTAGATCTAAGCCATTCAACTTGGCTGGCAAAGGTGGACGGACGTGATCGATTTGCGACAGAAGTGCGCTTCCGCAACGCGATTTTAGGGTTTCTTAAACAGCGCGTTCACCCTACTTTGAGCGATCGGTTTGATGCGCTCTTGTCCTTCCATGGGCAGGTCGATCAACTAGGGATGTAGTTGGGTCGCCGGTGAATACACCAACACCTCTTGGATCATTCGGAGGAAGATCTAAACCGTCCAACTAGGCTAGCTAAGTTGGGCGGATGTGATGAATTTTAGACCGTTATGGTCGGTCTTAGCTCGTTTGAGTTCCCTTTTCAACAGCGCGATCACCCATGTTCTGGCGGACGTTCAAGGGCGTTGCAGGTGAACTAGAGTGAATCCGATCGGCTGGGATGCTAGTGGGCCTGCCGGTGGATGTCATGGAGATTACCTAGTTTGATTGGGAAGAGGCTAAGCTTGTTGAATTGTGTGGCCGTGATCATTTTTTAAGACTGATATGGACAGTCTTGATTTTCCTTAAGGAATTTAAACGCGTTCGATCACGCTAACTTTTAATTAAAAAGTGTGTAAACACGCTGATCTCTTTGTCAAAGGGTGGTGTAGCCTATGTGAGTGTTTTCATGCAGGTCTCAATACTAACACTTCGGGAGATTCATGCTACTCCGCTGCGAGTGAACATTAATCGTCATGTCATGCCAATATTGAGAGTTCGGATGGGAACATTGCATAGGAAAATACTAGGCAGGTCAATGCATTAATGAATAATGCAGTAGGTTAAAATTTACAGAATATCTGGGATTGTTGCTTCATGCACCATTCTGGATAAATTTCATAAATATGTTGAATTGCTCAATACATATGTAAGTAAAGAG
This sequence comes from Papaver atlanticum, assembly GCA_023531105.1. Taxonomy (NCBI): domain Eukaryota; kingdom Viridiplantae; phylum Streptophyta; class Magnoliopsida; order Ranunculales; family Papaveraceae; genus Papaver; species Papaver atlanticum. Next base: position 3,405,589 of record JAJJMB010006998.1, on the reverse strand, counting down.
GTTTGAACACTCATTACTTTTTTAAATGGCTCTGTTCCTTTGCAGGATGACATCGTATCAAAAACATGGTTTTACGATTTTAGCCCTGAACTAAAAACTACCATAAACATTAAGTCCCCTGCTTAGCACGTAACAGTAACATTGTTGCGGGGTAGGCAATGGATAGTGACATACAAGGTGGAACATAGATGAAAGGAACGGAAAAGCTTACCGGAAGGAGTAGACCGTCGGCGCGCGGGACAGCACTTGGCGTGGCCATGGGGCGTCGGTGTGGCGGGCCCAGCTGCCCCTTCCCGTGTACAAGGAAAAAAAGGTTTCCTTCTTTCGTTCGAATTCCGCCAAACTTTCATGTATAAAAGGGTGATGACCCTTTCTTTTCTTTTCTTTTTAATTTGCTCGTTGGCTCCTCTTCGTCCTAGGCAATATGTGTTTCTTTGTTGCTGCCATCCCCACGAGAGCTTCAGACATCAAAAGGTAAGTGCGATGCGTTCTCCTCTTCTTCTTCTTTTTTTTTTTTTTTTTTGCGAGTGTGAACCCTAACTTCAGGTGTAGCTTTCATGAACTTGAAAACTTATCCCCACATGGATGATACCTCTTTGTTGGCAATGTTGTAGTGAGCTTCGATAGTAGCATCAATAACAAAGTAATCGGCATTACTGAAACCACCGCAAAGAATCATAAGTGAGTGCCGCTGTTTGCTTCCTTTTGAAAACCTAACTTTTGGTTTTGGCTGTGGGTATACTACCCGCGGCAAAAAAAAATTGAGCGGGTGAAAACCCTATTCGACCCAGCTGTGGGCGTAAGTCCCCAGTCCTCTTGGTTGTTAACGTGACATATTGCGGCTAAGAGAAAACCCTCTAGTAGAAAATTTTGTTGTTAGCACATTTAGCTCCATGTCTCCTCATGTGAATTCGAACATTGGTGACTATAATAATTTTGATAAAACTTGTATGTATTGTTCTTCTCGAAGTAGTGACCCTTCCTTATCTTGTTCATTGTAGTTATTTGAAAGTGAACGTAAGGAATTCTCGTTAAGATGTCACCTGGAAATATTTCTCCGCTAAGATGGGGAGCGGTAACAATTCCAAGGGTATGCCAAACATAAATGATGAGCTCTTTGCCGTGCCTTATCCGAACGTTAGGACTCATCCTGGTCATAAGATAACCCTCCTCACAGGTTCAGAGAATGAAGAGGTTGCTCCGTCGGTTTCTCCAGTTCGTGTGATGAGGTTCTGCCTCCAAAAGAAAGAGTATCGATCTTCTCCTATTGATTTAAAAATTTTCCATAATTCGTTGCGCTCTTATAAAGGATGGATGAGGCATATGCTGAGCAATGAGCGCATCAAAAATAACCTGACTAGAGCACAAGTTGTTGAAGCTGTCATGGCGTCTGCAATACTTCGCATTAGGAAAGATGTTACAGGTTTGATCACTTTCATTTCTCGATGGTGTCCTTCCACGCACATGGCCATATGTAGATGGGGAGAAATGACCATCACTTTGGAAAGTGTAGCCGTTCTGCTGAGTCTTCCAGTTGCGGGGAATCTTGATTTTGAGTTGTCCGCTGAAGAAGAAGTGATGTTCGCCACTCTAGTGAATAAGGCGGAGGGATATGATCAGAAGAAAAATGATGCAAAATGCTTTTATACTTGGTGGGTGTCTGAATGGTTTCCTACGAAACCGAAAGTAGGCCAAGTGTTGGATGATGTACTCAGTGTTGCTGCGTTTTTATCCTTGTGGCTGTCCAGAGACGTTTTTGATGATGGCTCTGGTAAGAAGACTTTAAGATGGAAGCTTGTTATGTTTTCTATTAAGCTGGCGAAAGGCGTAGTCCTCCCCCTAGGAAGCTTGTTCCTTGGGTATTTGTACTCTCATCTGGATTCTCTGGCAGCGGACATGTATGCTTCCAATGGATATATGAAGGTGGAGTCGTATCTCCACATTGATTTTCTCCAAGCATGCTTATGGGAGCACTTTAAAGGTTATCCTCCTGTCCCTGCAGCTTCGTTCTCCAGTTTATATGGAGGTTCAAGAATACTCCGTTGGCAGAAGAGGCGTCCAAAGCCTGGGTTAAAGCTTATCAATTTTTTCAAAAGCGTGCATGCCATAGATTTTCGTCCGTGGGCACCGGTTCATTCTTCTGTAGTTCAGCCGAAAACCTTTGCCGCTGCTCCTGATATAGTGTTGCACACTGATGGAAAGGATATGAGCTTTGAAGAGATCATATTTATGCGAAGCTGCACGCCGGGATATATTCCGTCTTTCTGTAATGAATCCTTTACTGTAGTTCCGTATAACATCGACAAGGCCGCCCGGCATATGGGATTTGATCAGGGTGTCCCGTTTTGTCGCCCGCTAACGCCTTTAGCGGAGCTTTTGCCATCTGTTTTTGATGCTAGCATCTTCGCCAAAAAGATGAGCCTTCCCTTCTTGCTCCTAGGAAGAAAACCAGTGGCGACTGATAAGTACAAGGAATTCTGGAGAGAAGAGCTCTTATCTTTTCAGAAATTCGTGGAATAAGTTGTGACAGTTCCGCATGACAAGCCTTCTCCTGAGACTTTGAAACGACACAAGTTGTTGAAGCCGCTTCCTTCGGGCAAACGGACTAGGGCCAGTCCCTAGGAGAAAGAGGCGAGGTCCAAGACGCGTGCGGGCGGCATTCGAATGATTTTAATAGCTCCGGTAATTTTTAATTCTTCCAATATGCAGGTACACACGTGATTTATCTGAACCAGCTGATTTTAATCATTTTGAACCAGCCTCATTAAACATCTTCCTCTTTTTTTTTAAAAATCAGGGTTTCGGGAATTTGAATGCTTTTGCTAGACTCGCACACAGCTACAACACAGCGCCTTCATAAGAGAAATATGGTGATAATGAGTCTCTCGAAGAGGAAGCTGAGGACGACCGAGATTCAGGCTCCGATGGCGATAAAGGAAGCACTTCTAAGTGTAGTAAAGAGTCTGATCATTCTAGAGAGCCGGAAGATGAGCTGGTATGTCTTCTATACATTTCTGAAAATAATTCATCCCTTGATGTGAAGCAAACATTGACCAGTGATATTGCAGGTCGAAACCGTAATGGAAAACAATCTTGAGGTGGAGATGGATGATGATGCAAGGAACACTACTGCCCCTCCTGACGTTACGTCCATGGATGTAGATGTGATCGCCTCCAAAGAACCTCTCGGGAATGATACAACATTAGTTGTGCATCCCGTTGTTGGAGCCACTTTCGATCCCCCTTTTGATGTCCCCTTCACAGACCACATGTTGGTTGGAGGATTCAGCGTGCCGGCTAAGTATGCGGAGTTGTATACCAAGATATGGAAGAAGCACGGGCACATTGCTACGACTAATAAGATTAAAAGTCGTTTCTCGTTGGTTAAACGTGTTGAGGAAGCTTTATCTTCCATTCATGACATGTGCGGTGCGACTAGGTGCGCCGTTTCTTAGGAGTAGTTCAAAACTGGGAGTTCAACTGAGATATGCTTGTGAACTTTGAGTTCAACGCCTCCTGGTTCTGTGAAGGATTTTCCAAAATCTAAAAACTGCAAACTAAAATGACTGAAGTTCCTTCCGCATATTTTATTAACCAACAGGAGGAAGAAGTTGAGAAGTTATCCCAGGAGTTGAAGTTGAAGCAGACTGCTCTTCAAAATATGAAGGATGCTTTCGCCAAGAAGAATGAGCCATTGTTGGACGATTTCCCTTGAATACTTTATGCTTTCTCTTTAATTTTTTCCTTTGAAGTGTCTTTGAGTGACGTGAGGAATTCCTTTCATGGTTTGGTTTTCTGGTTTTGGACTAGCAAGTGATTGCTTCTTATGAAAATATTTGAATTTGTTTTTTGGGATAATTCATGAGTAGTTTTCTGAAAGGAATTATACTTGGTTCAACTACTCAGACTGAAATTATAATTTTTTGAATGCAAGTAATGCAACCTAGAGAAATTGTGCATGTTGCATGAAAATTGCAAACATTGCACGAAAAGGGAAACATGTAGAAGAAAATATAACATGGGGATTGAGTCCCCAGCAAATTTCCAAGAGATCTTTCATGCAAATAATCGTTTAACGAAACTTACTTGTTGATGAGGTTCCAACAAACGAAACTGGGCTCTCCCGGATAATTGCTTAAAATCCAAGTTGTTGCAACACGCATCTAAAAATTCCCAGCTGATCTGACCTCTTCTGTGAAACTACATATGTTAACTTGTGGAGAGGGGGAAGATTTCTAGTTCATAGACGTAACTCCCTTGAATTAATTTTCTCCTGGAAAATGCGTTTCAGGCCGTTGCATTCACTGGTAGGGTGATGGATGAACCTATGGTAATGGCAATATCTCGGATATGTCATCTCCCGATCAGTTGGCGGACGCCATATAGGAGGTAGTTGAACTACCCCGTCTTGAACCCAAACTTCTAGTAACTCCAAAACCTTCCTCATTGGAAATGGGAAGGGCGGGTATGCTGAGTCTGGTTTCTCTCGTGTTAGCAGTTGTTGTCGAGAGAACTCTTGTGGGCTTCGGTACGAAGCTCGTTTTAAGAGCGGCGTTGAGACGTGAGTGTGCATCGACATAGACGCAAATCGCTTAGCTTGGCGGTTTTGCTGAAGTACAACTTCTTTCGAGGACCCTGCATCGGTGATAATAGCACTATGATGTGGTTGAATTGAGTACCGTTCATTTGTGCAGTTCTTGTCTTCATGGGGGCCTTGGTAAATTTCCCCTTCTTCGGGCGCTTCTCTGTTTGGTAGAGTTAGAGCGGTTGTGGTTGTGGATTGTTTCACAACTCTCTGAACTTTTGCGAGGGTGTATAGATACAGGTTTTCCAATAAAGCTTCATAAGCCGGTTCCTTACTCTTATCCTGCAGGTATTGTGACACTCATGGCGAATCCCTTCCTCTGTGAAACTGTTTCGGCTCTTTGTTGTTGGTTGGATTTTGTTGATCGTTTCCTTTCTGTTCATGTACGACGTGGCTACGTATTCTGCCTGCATCGTTGTTGGCAGGGGCGCAAATTTCAAGCAAAGATTCGACATTTTTGGTGTTGTCTTTAATATTGATGGTGTTCCCTAGATAAATGCTTACCGGCTCTTTCCACAACAGGTTTGCTATACTCCTTAAGAGACAAAGTGTCTCGTTTTTCCGTTCGGCGATATCAGCTTGATTTGTGAGGACATCTTCTAATATCCTAGCCATGCCTTCTATGGTAATTGGGTTTTGATCATCTGTGACCTTCGGAGAATTTGGCTGGTGGGGATACATCACGGAGCGGAAGTTGGGATTGGTGATTGAAATGAGATCGAATTAATGGCTGAGTTTAGAACTAAGATCTACCCATTCTAGATTGAAATGAAGATTAAAATTGATTTCTTGCAACCGAGAGATTAATCTCCCACTGTGGTCGCCAGTTGTTTTGGGGTAAAAACTGTTTTTGCTGTTTTTGGTAAATTTGGGTGTGTTGATGAGAAACGAATTCAAACCCTAAAAAAATGTACTGCACATGAGTACTTTTAGATTCGAGAGATCAATTTGTAAGACTCTGGCCTAAACAAAGAAATGACCGTTCTGGATTCAATTCGGTTACAAAGTGAAGGAGAAGGGTTGATCTTAGGGAGGGAAGAGAAGAAGGTGTTTGAGATCAGAATGTTGAATTATGAAGGTGTGGTTGTTTTATGACTTGTATCAGAATATGGTTTCTGGATACTTGTGTTGATAACACTTGTGTTCTTGTCTTTGAAATAGGTTGAAATCCTATTTATACAAGTCATGTTCTAGCACCCCTGATCTCGTAGGAAGTGGAGGTGATTAAGTAGTGGAGAGGTGGGGTTGTGTACAAAGTGATGATCACCACGTTTCCATTATGAGGGAAAACTGGTCACACTTTCACCCACTACTCTCATTTCTATAAACCATCCATTCTTTCCTTACACTTTCTCGTAATGGGCGCGTTGCACGCCGCACGCTGTAAACCGCCAGACCAATACCCCAGTGAGCATCCCCTAGTTTGTGACATGTTTGATGTCTCGAGTAAATGGGACAAGTCATGAGACTCGCCGCTAAAAGCAGCACATAGTACTTTTAGGTCAATTAATAAATTATTTGTGAAATCAATATTTATAAAGCATCGCCTATGATCGATGTATATAAAGCATCGTTTTTAAACAAGCAGCTGAAAATAAACGATGTGCATGAAACATCGTTGTTTTAAAGCTTGTTCAAATTAGTCGCGAATTGAACGTCTTAAAAAAGTAGCATGACCGGTCACCTTAGGGCGATCGTTTGGGAACCCTATGGGTGAGCTACCACTTGGTATATCGCTCTTTGTGGAAGGGGGTGGCCGATGATCACAGCGTTACCCTGTTGGCCTCCTGAAAATAAATCTGAACCATCTGACTAGGCTAGTGAAGTTGGATGGACGAGGTCATTTGCGGCAGTTGTACATTGCCGCTGATTGATTTTCAGGGTTTAAAGAGCGTGCGATCGCCCTACTTTGGGAAAAAGATTGAAAGAATTAGGTGCTAGTTTGAGCAGGCCGATTGGCAAGATGTAAAGGCGGGTTGCCAATGAGCACGCTGATATTTTTTGGGACGCTTTAAATTAGATCTAAGCCATTCAACTTGGCTGGCGAAGATGGACAGACGTGATCGATTTGCGACAGAAGCGCACTGCCGCAACGTGATTTTAGGGTTTCTGAAACAGCGCGGTCACCCTACTTTGAGCGATCAGTTTGATGCGCTCTTGGCCTGCCATGGGCAGGTAGATCAACTAGGGATGTAGTTGGGTCGCCGGTGAATACACCAACACCTCTTGGATCGTTCGAAGGAAGATCTAAACCGTCCAACTAGGCTAGCAAAGTTGGGCGGATGTGATGAATTTGAGACCGTTATGGTCGGTCTTAGCTCGTTTGAGTTCCCTTTTCAACAGCGCGATCACCCATGTTCTGGCGGACGTTCAAGGGCGTTGCGGGTGAACTAGAGTTAATCCGATCGGCTGGGATGCTAGAGGGCAAACCGGTGGACGTTATGGAGATCTCCTAGTTTGATTGGAAAGAGGCTAAGCTTGTTGAATCGTGTGGCCGTGATCGTTTTTGACCTAAACGCATCAATTATAAACGATGCTTTATACGCATCAATTATAAACGATGCTTCATAAATATTGATTTCACAAATAGTTTATTATTTGACCTAAAAGCACTATGTGTTGCTTTTAGCGGCGAGTCTCACGACTTGACCCACTTACTCGAGACATCAAACATGTCACAAACTAGGGGATGCTCACTGGGGTATTGGTATGACAGTTTACAGCGTGCGGCGTGCAACGCGCCCATTACGAGAACGTGTTAGGAAAGAACGTACGGTTAACAGCAATGAGAGTAGTCGATGAAAGTGTGACCAGTTTTCCCTCGTAATGGAAACGTGGTGATCACCACTTTTTACACAACCCCACTTCTCCACTGCTTAATCACCTCCACTTCCTAAGAGATCAAGGGGTGCTCGAACATGACTTGTATAACTAGGATTTCAACCTATTTCAACGACACACAAGTGTTATCAACACAAGTATCCAGAAAACACCGTGAACTGATAGCTTACATTCTGCAAGCCAGTTCTACATTCTGATACAAGTCATAAAACAGCCACACCTTCATAATTCAACATTCTGATCTCAAACACCTTCTTCGCTTCCCTCCCTAAGATCAACCCTTCTCCTTCACTTTGTGACCGAATTGAATCTGGAACAGCCATTTCTTGGTTTAGGCCAGAGTCTTACAGATTGATCTCTCGAATCTAAAAGTACTCCCGTGCAGTGCATTTGTTTAGAGTTTGAATTCGTTTCTCATCAACACAACCAAATTTACCAAAAACAACAGAATCAGTTTTTACCCCAAAACAACTGGCGACCACAGTGGGAGATTAATCTCTCGGTTGCAAGATCAATTTTCAATTTCATTTCAATTTTCTCATGATGGTAGATCTTAGGTCTGGGAAGTCACCAACCCTGATGCTACGGGCGCTGATAACACTTCTGGTGCCAATATCCCTGCTATTAACACCAATATACCGCCTGCCAGCACAGTCAACACATCGCATGGTGTTACATCCTTTAACACCAACACCAGTAATACTGGAAGCATCCGCTCTGGCGTGAAACCTCCTATTACCAGAGACAGAGCCGCTGCTACTCCTAATATTTCTTCAAGCATGACACCTCCAATCGTCACCAGGGCTGCCACCATTTCTTCATCGGGGCGAGAGACCAGAGGGAGCCAACCCCCTATCACCATTGTCGATTTGATGGAAAGACAAGAAGTTCTCGCTAAGGCTCAGACGGGCATGGCTACAACTCAGAAAGAGGTACTCACTTTCCTCAATACGCTAACGAAGCGACTACCACAAGAGCCGCGTCAACCCATGGAGCCAATGAGGAGTACTTTTAACACTCCTGGCGCAAGCGCTTCAACAGGGCATGCCTTCATAGATGAGGAAGTTCGTGTTGCTCCTGAACGCTCACGGGAAAGAAATCAGCCGTCCAACTTCATCACACGTAAGGATCTGAAGCGCATCCTCCAAAACCGAGGCAAAGAAAACCCGGTGGACATGCACCAGCACCAACCTTCGTATCCTCCTGATGTGCAAATATTTCCTCTCCCGAGAGGATACTCCTCTCCTCAGTTTTCCTTCTATGATGGCACTGCTAATGCTTGTGAACACATCTCTCGTTTTCTGGAATCCTTGGGAGAACACGAATGCAATCATGTCCTCCGCCTGAAAGAATTTTCAAAGTCACTTACCGGAAGAGCGTATACCTGGTACAAGAATCGCACCAAACAGCATATCCAACTGGTGCGAGATGGTCACCGCTTTCTACAAGAAGTATTTCTTCGTGTCTGAGCAAATCACTTTCTCACACTTAGGGAGAATGTTTCAACGAAACAATGAACATCCAAATGATTATGTCAATAGATTTAAAATTCAAGCATTGGATTGTCACGACCCAAATGTGACCGAACAACAGTTCGTGGAGTCATGCATTAACGGTATGGTTCCCATCTATCGTGCTTTGCTGGAAAACCTGTGTTTTCAGACGTTCTCTGAGCTACATGAAGCTCCTAAGCGATCGGCTACGACCGCACCAGCACTGTTAGAAAGAACCAGACCAGCCAGGGGTGAAGATGCATGCGAAACTCGAGGAAATAGGCGCTTTATCAACAAGCAATATAACACTGGTCCTTCTATAAGCGTAATAGGTGAAGGATGGAAAAGGAAAGCTTCAACAGCGGAACAACAACCCAAGCGTGCAGCACCAGCACAGATAACTCCATCCCGGAAAGCTGCGGCTAAGACGCCTGTGCAACAACAAGAAAATGGAGATGCTTCTCCAGATTTCCCATTTCCAATGGATGAAGTCATTGAACTCCTGGAAGAATGGATTCAAGATGGCGCCATCAAGATACCTCCTCTCTGACGCCCACCAACTGAAGAAGATATGGCAAATCCCAAATATTGTCGTTACCATAGGTTTGTCAACCACCCAACCAATGACTACAACAAATTGAAGCGCATTTTCAAAGAGAAGGTGGATGTAGGAGAACTTCAATTAGGAAATGAAGGAGTTCACAGGGACCCTCTTCCTGAAAGGAGCTGCATGATTTCTGGGGACTCCGTCCACAAAACTGTGCAGTCTATGATGGAGCATTTATGTGAAATTCTGTATTTCTCCAAGGAGCAGCGTCAAGACATGTTTGGGGCCCTTAACCGTGTCGTATCAGGCAAGCGTCTGTTTCTAGTTAAGGAAATCGCTCCCAAACCCCAATCTTTCCCGGGGAGCGCAAAAAAAAATGACACTGGGGACTCCTAACCACCGCTCACTTAAAGGATGTCGAGTTTGACAGCACACTGATTGATGCAGCATCTGATTTCAATATTGTCACTGTCAAGACTCTGAGAGATGCAAAGATTTCAAAGCAGGAAGTTGTTCACTGCCCAACTGTGATTATAAACGCAGAAGGAGAATCAAAAGATGCTTACGGATACGTTAATCTTGAAATCAAGGTAGGATATGCTCTAACATGCGGCAAGTTTCATATTGTTAAAGAATGCCCAAACTATGATATTATTCTTGGCCGTTCGTGGGTGCGTGACAACAAAGCAAGGCTAGGAGTATGTCCTTTACCAGTGTCTATACCAGAAAGGATTTCCAACAAGCCGTCCAACCCCAAATATAATTTGTTGTCATATCAACATCTTGTCAATGTGACACAACTACCTGGAGAGAGCCCATCGATGTACATTCGAAGATTCTGAACCCAAGTAAGTCTTATTGAACAACCCTTTCTGTAATCAGTCACTCTTCCTTCCGTCCAGGGTCGGGGACTTGACCCGATCGTCAACCCAGACGTCACTAGGAGATGTGAATGGGGTGTTGTGCCTTTCGAATGTTTCATTAAGAATCTAGAAGCTGTATCAATCAAAGAGAACGAGTCTGAGAGTCAGGTAGTTGTGCAACACTCAAACCTATTTCAAGTTGGAGATATGGTAGTGAAGGTTACCGCTCAGCTTGATTCGCCTGCAGAAGGGGAAGACGAACCATACCTGGTGGTGGATGTTATCTTAGGCGGTTACTGCAAGCTCATCAATACCGACAAACTGGAAGGCGTGACAATTCACTCACGATGGCTCAAACCTTTCAATACCTAAAACGTTGCGCTACCTTCTCCTCTAGCGTTCTCTTTAGTATTTTCTCTAGCAATTTCCCTTTTCATGCATTATTTGTAATTCCTCCAAAATGATTGCACTGCTTGCATTCATAATTAGGGTTTCAATTTGTCAGTCAATCGAAGTATAGTTTCTTTAAAGAAATCTCTTTACTCCTGAATTATGAGACGGAGTCTTGAGCAAGCATAAACTCCCATCATTCCCCATCAGTTCAAAACCTAAAAAGAAATATCTCATATCTTTCGTGAATCACCGAAGAGGAGAAAGAAAAGGGGAAGGAAATCGTCAGGCAATCAGTATGTGATTCTTAGGGCAAACGCCTTCTGTACCCTGAAGTGCAGCCTGCTTCAACGATGAAGCGGCCTCTCAATCACCACATCATTACGTGGACTGCGACACGCTATCGATTGGAGGTGGACAGGTTCGTGTCAATCCTTAGTTCCCATCATTGCATTCCCTACTTCGAGCTATTATTATTAGGGTTATAGGAAATTATCATAAAGACGGCGCCCGATCATATAAAAGCATCACCACTTATATGTCGCACTCCCTTCGGCCGCACAACCCGATAGAATGAAAGATTCTATTGTATCCCTACTAGAGAGCGCCACAACTAGAGCCTCAAGATAACATAAATAAAGGAACCATCATTTAAATAAAACTCAGGCTTAGCCACCACTGAGTATAAGAAGAAAATGTCTACAAACTTTTAAGAAGTGCTCATCTATCAAAAGAAAAAGAAACAAAAAAGGGTAACAAATGGGAAATCTAATCATCAGCAAGATCAACAGTTCCCTCTCCATAATCCGCCACGATTTCCCTTTCGAACGCCGCTTCAACACCTCTCTCAGCAGATGCTTCAATATATCTTCCAAGAGACGCTTCAACATCTTCCTTAGAAACTGCCTAAACATCTTCTCCAGATTTCGCTTCCATGTTCTCCTCAGCAGCAACTTCAGCGTTCCTTCCAGCAGTCGGCTCGATATCCTCTACAGAAGCTACTTCGAACTCTTCCTCGGAAGCTGCACCGACATCCTTTTCAGAAACTGCCCCAACAGTCTTTTGAGGATGCTCCGGTTCGTCCACATCAGAGTCGAGAATTATGATCCCGTTATGAATAGGATAATCATACTTATTTTCACCCGGAGATTTCTTATGCTCAATCCTCCGCCGCTTTAATCGATCCGCGAATCTTTCAACCCTGGCACTCAGGGGATGCAGGAGAACTTCAATTAGGAAATGAAGGAGTTCACAGGGACCCTCTTCCTGTTAGGAGCTGCATGATTTCTGGGGACTCCGTCCACAAAACTGTGCGGTCTATGATGGAGCATTTATGTGAAATTCTATATTTATCCAAGGCGCAGCATCAATACATGTTTGGGGCCCTCAACCGTGTCGTATCAGGCAAGCGTCTGTTTCCAGTTAGGGAAACCGCTCCCAAACCCCAATCTTTCCTGGGGAGCGCAACTAACAAATGCAACTGGGGACTCCTAACCACCGCTCACTTAAAGGATATCGAGTTTGACAGCATACTGATTGATGCAGCATCTGATTTCAATATTGTCACTGTCAAGACTCTGAGAGCTGCAAAGATTTCAAAGAAGGAAGTTTTTCACTGCCCAACTATGATTAAAAGCGCAGAAGGAGAATCAAAAGATGCTTACGGATACATTAATCTTGAAATCAAGGTAGGAGATGCTCTAACACGCGGCAAGTTTCATATTGTTAAAGAATGCCAGAACTATGATATGATTATGGGACGTTCGTGGGTGCATGACAACAAAGCAAGGCTAGGAGTATGTCCTTTACCAGTGTCTATACCTGAAAGGATTTTCAACAAGCCGTCCAACCCCGAAGATAATTTGTTGTCATATCAACATCTTGCCAATGTGACACAACTACTTGAAGAGAGCCCATCGATGTACATTCGAAGATTCCGAACCCAAGTAAGTCTTATTGAACAACCCTTTCTGCAATCAGTCACTCTTCCTTCCGTCAAGGGCCGGGGACTTGACCCGATCGTCAACCCAGACGTCACTAGGAGATGTGAATGAGGTGCTGGGCCTTTCGAATGTTTCATTAAGAATTTAGAAGTTGTATCAATCAAAGTTCTGTATGTCGATATAATTTGGACACGAATACAATTCTTATCTTTTATTGTCCAAAGATATTCCTTGATACTCGAAATATTGAGAATCTTTCAATTAAGAACTTTCAATTATATGCTTTTGATTTTCCAGCAAATCAAAACATATCTCTTGGAAAGCTATATTAGTTAAGTGTTAAACTAATATTAGATATTTTCTAATGAGATATTTCGGAATAACAGGTTGTATATTAGTTGGAAATAGGATAACTGAAAAATAGGTACTTATTGCATATCTTAAGAATATTTTCGTTTTTGGAATTTCCTTGTTGTCCAAACAACCTTGGTCTATAAATAGTATAGTTTGCATTTCTTGCAAAATATCCTAAGAGTCATGCAAACTTCATTCGTGTTGTTTCTGGTGGAACCGTCTATCCGGAGAGAAAAGTATCCTAATAAGGCGAAATCTTTTACGACCGCTCGTTTAAAAACTTATGCAGGATCAAGAAGCTGTACGAGTACCTTTGGTGGGAAACTAGATAATTGCATTGCTATTTAGTTTTTTATTATTGACTTGATTGACTAACGGTTATTGAAACTTTGATTGCACCTAGTTTGATTATTCTTGAGAGCCTTCTCTTCTGACATATGGTTTTAGACACAAACTTTCGAGGGTAGAAAATAAAAATTTTTGAGAGCTCATAAAAAAAAATCAATTCTACAATTTTCTACCTTTTGTATGACAGATATTCTTCTTTGAATATTAATGTATTCGTAGCTCAATAAACATGTGTTTAGAGAACAATAGAATTCATATTCATGTTAAGATTTTTATCAAAGAATGCTTTACCTTTTTTGATCTTGGATCAACAAAAAAATTTAACATCCATGTCTGATTGAAATTATCATAGAGAGTATGTAAAGGTTGCAATATGAAAATATTATAGCTCATCACATCTAAGTACTACTTGAGATAAATATTACACCTGTCACGCAGTAATCCTTATTCAGAAGGATTTTTATGGATAAGGTTCCAAATCTTGTGCCTAGTTTGTACAAGAGTGGGCGATATGCTCACGGGAGGAATTATGCTACAATTTACAGTTTTTACCTCTTTATTTTGCCAAGAAAATCCTTTTGAAACATGAAAAATGATCATAGAAATTTATGTCATTGTTAGAGCACTTCTCGTTCGAACTCGAAAGCGTTGCTATCTCAAGCTTGTTTGTCAACTTTAGTTTCCAAAACTATAAGTCTTGATTTCTAGTCTACTTATAGCTAAGTCTCGGATTAGGATAGAATGTATAGTTGAGTTTTAGACTTCACGGCGTTCATCGATTGAAGATGAATAACTACTAAGGGAAGCTTGTGGAACTTCTCAACAAAAGGTATGTGGAGACTTGAACTCATCTATCACTCAAAAGTCTATTTGTACTCTATCTCCTATTTGAGACAAAAGTCGTATAGCTATATAGACTTCGATTATACACATTTGATATTTCGAGTTGAGTTTAACTCGCTTATATATTTCTCGAAATATGTGTTGGTAAGCTTTCGCTTTAACCAAGTTCATCTTATATTCTTGACGAAAGTCAAAAGATGATCATGTGAAAATTGCATGGTAACATCTTAAATGATTTTTGTGAGACAATCATTTAGTGTAGACTCGGAATATTTCGTATTGATCATTTGATCACTTCAAAATTGCTTTGAAGCTAATAGTTTGTGTGAGACAGCTATTGTCGTCTTCTAAGAATATTTCAATGATTGAATGGGAGTTTAAAACAATTAACCATGATTGGATATAACATAGTATGCGTACTTGTATGCTAACTGCTGCAAGTTATTCCAAGTCCGGGAACCATAGTATGCATACCTGTATGCGTACTAGATTGTTAGTTGAAGTCCGGGAACTTAGTATGCATACCCGTATGCGTACCGGCATAAGTTCAAGTCCGGGAATTTAACTGAGTTTGGTGGTGTACGACAGTATGCGTACCCGTTCGCATACTGGCGAACCCATACCAAGTCCGGCTACTTAGATATGCGTACCCGTTTGCATACTTGAGTGGGTTATGTTCTAAAATCGGTTTGTTCATGAACTAATACATTTATAAAATAAGGAATGCAATCTTTTGCAAACCGTGGATATAATGTTCATGGATTGATTCGAGTGAATCAAAATCGATTTTGCTTAAATTGTGTCTTGTATACTTCTATTAGAATATAAATAATTGAACAACTCTATAACTAGTTTCATTTGAGTCATTTGAACTAGTTGTGTTAAGATGAACAAGGTTGATATGAAAGTGTTCATAAGGCTAACCTCGGTTAACCATTGTTGAGCCAACAAGGTGTACACGTTTATGTACGGTTACCCATATCTAAATGAAGTCACTTTTCATTTGTGTGTAACAAGCTAAGTTCGATCTAACGGTTCAAAGATATTAGCTTGAGTCTAATCACGTTTTCATCTAACGGTGAATATTGAATGCTTTGTAACCAAGGTAACATTGATTGCAAACCCTGATTCCAAGACTATATAAGGGAGAACTCTAGCAACTGGGAAACCTAATCCCCACACCTCCTGTGTGATACTAGTTGCGACTAGAGTCGATTCTCCTTTAACCTAGGTTTTTCCTAAAACCATTATAGGTTAACGACTTAAAGACCTCATTGGGATTGTGAAGCCAGGCCCAACTATTTTCTCTGTAGTTGCGTGTTCTGGTCTTGCTTTATTATATCGTATTGAGTACTATCTTCTCTAAGTTTTGCTCGAGATTTAATCTCCGATAGGAAAGATAAAAAGTAGTCACAAACATCTTCGTCTCCTCGTTTGTGATTCCATAATATCTTGTTTCGCGACCATACGATTAAGATTATTATGAGGTAATTAATATTACTAGGATGTTCTTCGGGAGTATAAGTCGGGTGTATCAATTAGTTCCTGTTCACCTTGATTTATCAAAAGACGGAATAAAACTCATAGGTATTTCTGTGGGAGACAGATTTGTTTATCAAGTCTTCAACTTTGGGTCGTAGCAACTCTGAATTGTGGGTGAGATCAGCTAAGGGAATCAAGTGCGTAGAGTCCTGCTGGGATTCAAAGGAGAAAGGAACGCGACTGTACCTTGATCAGTGTGAGATTGGTTAGGGTTAAACTACATCCAGTCCGAAGTTAACTTACAGTAGCCTAGTGTCTGTAACGGATTAATACAGTGTGATGTTCAAATCTGGACTAGGTCCCAGGGTTTTTCTGCATTTGTTGTTTCCTCTTTAACAAAATTTCTGGTGTCTGTGTTATTTTTTTTCCGCATTATATTTGTTTATATAATTGAAATATCACAGGTTGTGCGTTGTTTAATCAATTAGATAATCCAACCTTTGGTTGTTGATATAAATTGATTGACACTTGAACATTGGTCTTTGGTACCGTTCAAGTTGTTTCTCATAATAATAAGGCTCACGGATTATATCTGTTTGATTTGTTGATTACATTGAGAAACAGAGATACAACTCTTGGATATATTTCCATTGATTGAGTCTGACTGTCTAGTTGATTCTCTTTGAATTATATTGGAGTTTGTCCATACAGATTACCTAAACGAAATATTGGGTGTGGTTGTTAGACCCCTTCTTTTTCAGTCATCATAATAAGAGATATGATTAGAACCTTTACCTGATATTGCTTGCCTTGAAGAGGATGAAAGTTTATCAATGAGATCATTATATCATGTAATGATCAAATTCATGTTAGCTTGTTGAATCGTTTTATCAGCTTTCTCAAGAGGCGTATGAGTATCCTTACGAACCCATATCTGTGAAGGTTTCACTGAGTTCTTCTTGAACCAATTTTGCATACTACTTTTTGTAGTTGTTCGAATATTCGTGGACCATGAAGTACTAACATTCCTAGAAGCATATTTGCTTGAATGTGATTTCCACCCAAAATGTTTAGACATCCGAATATCAGTCACACTTTTCATAATTAAATCCAAGGTGTTTTGAAGACGGCCAAACTGATAGTTTTCCAACCTCAGCTTTCACTTTCTTTGAACATGCCCTTTAATGTTGCTGTAAAAGCACACTGTTTGAGTTTCAATGAAATCAGAATAGGTAGTTTTAACATACTCGTCCTGTAAAGAACTTTTCCTCCTTGGAGACACAGTTTTTTCTTGGTCATAGAATTTTAACTGATCATCTCCTATCAATGTAATAGTAATTTGTTTAACAGTTTCTGACTGCGATTTTGTTAGCATATCATGAATAACAGATGTTCTTACTTTTAACTCATCGCTTTGTACAAAGATTGTATTCATGGTAGTTTCATTAGATTCACTATCGCAACAAGGAGTAGTGTTCTAACTCGTCGGTTCATCGATCTCCAAGGAATTATCTTTAAGTTTAGCTTCGAGTGAAAGAATTCTCGATTTCACTTTGGCATGTTCTTCAAGAAAAATCCTTGTTTTAGAATTATGTTCAGAAATAATACCAATAAGAGTATTGACTTTGTGTTTCAACCGAATGACCTCAGAAGACTGAAATTCTATACGCTTGAATATTTCAGAACTTTCTTTGGATGCTTCTCGTTTTACTTCTAAGTCAAACTCATCAGTAAGATAATAGGGATAACGTTTATCAACATCACACTATTTTATGGAATCAGAATGTTCGTCTCTATGAGAGTTTGAAAATTCGGACTCTTTTACAGAATCCATAAAACGGTTTCTTTAAAACTGGTGCAACGTTTATCAGAGATTTTACTCATATCCATAGAGTCAGATTGCTTCAAACAAAGACTTATTAGGTCTTAACGTGTTTGCCTGCTCTGATACCAATTGAAAATGCGGGGGTACTGAAATACACCACCAATTTTTTCTTAGGCAATCTGTATGGACAAACTTAAAACAATTCCGAGAGTTAAACTTAATGAATCTCAATCAAGGAATAGGATCTAGAGTTATATCTCCACATATCTTTCATAATCATAAAGTTTACAGAGACTAGTCTGTGAACCTGATTTACGTGTGAGAGTACTTGGGTGATTCTAAAGATCAATTTTCCTAAGTAATCAATCAAGTCGTATCCAACAAACAAGGTCGGACATATCTACTAAGATTGATTTACATACAACTTGTGACATTTTAATTATAAAGATAAACAATATAATGCTAAAAAGAAATAACACAGACACCATAAATTCTATTAACGAGAAAACTACAAATGCAGAAAAACCCCGGGACCTAGTCCAGATTGAACACCAAACTGTATTAAGCCGTTACAGACACTAGCCTACTGCTAATTAACTTTGGATTGGAATGTAGTTGGGACCGAATTAAACCCTTCCAGCAATTCATTTACAGTCGTGTTCCTTACGCCTTTAAATACTAGAAGGACTCCGCGCAATTGATTCCCTTAGTTGACGTCACACCAACTAAGAGTGCTTCAACTCAATTGAAGACTTTAAACCAATCTGCCTCTCGTAGATAAGCTTATATATGTGATTCCCTTTTTGATCAAATATCAAGGTGTTAGAGCACTACTCGGTCGAACTCGCAAGAGTTGCTATCTCAAGCTTGTTTGTCAATTTTAGGTGATCAAAACTATAAGTCTTGATTTCTAGTCTACTTATAGCTATGTCTCGGATTAGGACAGAATGTGTAGTTGAGCTTTAGAGTTCACGGCGTTCATTGATTGAAGACGAAGATCTATTGAGGAGAGCTTGGAGGAACTTCATCAACAAAAGGTATGTCGAGACTAAAACTTATTTATCACTCAGAAGTCTATTTTATTCTATCTCCTATTGAGACTAAGTCGTAGGGCTATATAGACTTTTACATTATACACATTTGATATTTCGAGTTGAGTTTAACTCGCTTATATCTTTCTCGAAATATGTGTTGGAAGCTTTTTTCTTTAGCTACGTTCATCATTATTCTTGACGAGTTTAGTTAGAAAAAAAATTATTTGTTGGAAACTAAATAACAAGTCAAAAGATGATCATGTGAAAATTTCCTTGAAACATCTTACATGATTTGTGTGAGACAGTCATTTGATGTCGACTTGGAATGTTTCGTATTGATCATTCGATCACTTGAAAATTACTTATAAGCTAATAGTTTGTGTGAGACAGCTATTGTCGTCTTCTAAGGATATTTCAATGATTGAAATAAGAGTTTAGAACAAATAACCATTGTCTGGATATAGCACAGTATGCATACTAGTATGCAAACTGTTGTAGTATGATTCAGGTCCGTAAACCAAGTTTACGTACTAGTACGCGAACGATTTTAACTCTTAAAGTCCGGGAACCAATTATGCATACCAGTATGCGAACGGTTTTACCTGAGTTAGGTCCGGAATGACAGTATCTGTACCTGTTTGCGAACTGTCGGAAAAGACCAAAGTCCGGAACTCAAGTTTGCGTACCCATTTTCAAACTGAGTTGTTTTAAGTTCTAAAATCGGCTAAGTATGATTTCATACTCATGAACAAATACATTAATAAATTAAGGAATGCAATCTTTGCAAACCGTGGCTTAATGTTCATGAATTGTCTTGAATAAGTACTTTGTACAATCATGAATCAAATCCGATTTTGTTTCATTGTGTCTTGTATACTTCTATGAGTTAGATGATGCGTGTCGTTAATGCAACAAATTAATAAAGATATTTCCCACTAATTAACTAGTAATATAGCGGTAGTAAGAGATCGTTCCCACAGAGAGCCGTGTAATTGATAGGTTATTTGATCAGCAAAATAAAGTAAATAACAAAGGGGGATTGGTTTGAAGATAAATATAAAGACAATAATAAATAATAGGATGATTAAGGAATCCTTCGCCGTTACCAAGCGTTAACAAGATTAAAATACTTATCTATTGTTCGTAAGAACCATTCATCACCAACCGTAGAATAGCATCTAGCTCAGTGCTATCCCCAAAACTTATTTTACCACGGATACGGAAGCTCTCCAATATCAGATTCTATTCAACCGAACCACCAAGTAGTAGCTCACTCAAGGTATAATCCAATCGAACGCTTTAAGCTTTATGAATTAGATTAATCCCAGTAGTTAAACTCTTATCTCAAGGTTTACTTGCTGGTGTTGTTTCCATACACGATTGCTCCTCGGAATCTCTCTGTAAGGTCTCGTGATTTCTACTTGTGTAGAGAGTTATTCGACAATTACTTATCTCCTAACTTCTACTAGCAATAGAATAATCAATAGATCAATCTAGCGTGCACTCCAAATCAATCTAAGAATCACTCATAAACCCTAGATATGGTAAAAATAAACGATGATGATAAAAACTCTCAATAGATTTGTATTAATAATAAAGCTTCACACTTAGAACATTGAATTCATCCTTAATCAACAAAGGATTTAGCTACTCATATTACAAGGAAGATGAATAATGGTGGTTTCCCCCTAAAGGAGTAAACCCTAGGTTTTGATATAGAACTTGTGATATGAGATGATCGATATATGATTTTACATGACCTAATACCTTTTTATAGGTTTACATTGCTTGGCCATCAAGTATCTAGTTCGGTTCAAGAACCCGACCCAAAAACATAAAATAAGGACCCTAACTGTGAGTTTTGGCCTTCCATGGTATGCATACCCGTTTGCATACTTTCTAAGTATGCGTACCACAAAGTCCAGCATAAATTTTCGGAATTAAGTATGTGTACCCGTTTGCATACTTTACTGTCTTCGGTATTCGATAAAAGCTTGTTTTGGACACAACTTCTTCGTCCGAACTCGGAATGACCTCATTCTGTTTGCATTCTTTTTATCTTTCTATTCTATTCAAGATGGTGATGATAAATCCTTAATTTGAATGAGTTAATCTCGGTCTTTGGCCCGTCTCTTGATTTTGAATGTTTTGCTCATTTTCATCGCACTTCTTCCATTTCTTTTGGACTTGGGCACTTGGATACTTGGAATACTTCTCTTCTTAGTTCTTTGCAGCACTTTGTAGCTCCTTTTTGGATGATTCACCTAATAGAGGCAAATAAGAGAAAACAAGGGTAATAATATGAATACATGAAAGAATAATAGCTAAAACAAGTATGGAAAAGACACTAAAATCGTATGAATTATGCACTTATCATTAGACAATTAGATTCATTTGATTATCATTTGATCTAGAAGTGTTAGATGAATGTGGTTAATACAAAAGTGTTCATATGGCTAACTTCGGTTAACTGTTATTGAGCCAACTCAATATACACGTTTAGGTACGGTTACCCATATCTAAATGAAGGTATATTTCATTTGTGTGTAACAAGCTAAGATCATCTAACGGTGGAGAGATATTTCTTTGGTTTTAAGCAAACTTAGCTTGAATCTAAAATCAGGTTTTCATCTAATGGTGAATATTGATTGCTTTGTTTTGAAGCTATCAAACCATGATTTGAAGACTATATAAGGGAGAACTCTAGCAACTGGAAAACCTAATCCCCACACCTTATGTGTGATACTAGTTGCGACTAGAGTCGATTCTCCTTTAACCTAGGTTTTTCCTAAAACCATTATAGGTTAACGACTTAAAGACTTCATTGGGATTCTGAAGCCATGCCCAATTCTTTTCTCTGTAGTTGCGTACTCTGATCTCACTTGTTCTATCGTATTGAGTATTATCTTCTCTAAGATTGGCTCGAGATTTATCTATGATATGTAAGATATAAAAAGTAATCACAAAGCTCTTCGTCTCATTATTTGTGATTCTACAATAACTTGTTCTACTACCATATAGTTAAGTTATTGTGAGGTGATTGATATTTCTAGGATGTTCTTCGGGAATATAAGACCGGATCATCAATTGGTTCCTGTTCACCTTGATTTATCAAAAGGCAGAACAAAAAACTTCATAGGTATTTCTGTGGGAGACAGATTTATCTATCAGAATAGACTTTTCTGTGGGAGACAGATTTGTTTATAAAGTCTTCTACTTAGGGTCATAGTAACTCTTAGTTATGGGTGAATCATCTAAGGGAATCAAGTGCGCAGAGTGCTGTTGGGATTCAGAGGCGTAAGGAACGATACTGTACCTTAATCGGTGTGAGACATGGTTAGGGCTCAACTACATTCTAGTCCGAAGTTAACTTGTAGTAGGCTAGTGTCTGTAGCGGCTTAATACAGTGTGGTGTTCAAATATGGACTAGGTCCCGGGGTTTTTCTGCATTTACAGTTTCCTCGTTAACAAAACTTATGGTGTCTGTGTTATTTTTTTCCACATTATATTTATTTATATAATTAGAATATCATAGGTTGTGCGTAGTTCAATCAATTGGTAAATCCAACCTTTGGTTGTTGATTGAAATTGATTGACACTTGAATATTGGTCTTTGGTACCGTTCAAGTTGTTTCTCATAATAATCAGGCTCACGGATTCCTATCTGTTTGATTTGTTGATTACGTTGAGAAACAGAGATATAACTCTTGGATATATTTCCTTGATTGAGTCTGACTGTCTAGTTGATTCTCTTGGAATAAATTTGAGTTAGTCCATCCAGATTTCCGAATGAAATATTGGGTGTGGTTGTTAGACCCCCGTGTTTTCACAAGGTAATGGAAATCGATAGTGATAGACAAAGTCTAGATGACCTCAAAATACGGACTTATGCAACCCGAAGTGCAACCTAGATTATTATTCGCCTCACTAGTATAAAACTTATGGAATCAACAAAGCTTGAGATGAAGAGAGCTTTGATGATTAATATCTATCTTGATCATGTGAGCAGCTCAACAATCGATCAAGATCAGGATACTCGAGCTATCAGTAAAACAATAGCTGGACATGGCTTCACGAATCCCAATGAAGTCTTTGTAGTCGCTAAACCCTAAAAGGGTTTCTGGAGAGGACGACTCTAGTAACTGAAAACACGAGGTACAAAAATATACCTCAATCTAAAACTTTTCCACCTATAAGTCCTTTCTCCGAAAGTTGATTATCTATGTACTGAGTCGAGACAATACAACTAATCGGTTCGTCTATGGATACGAGATCGAGACAATACGACAACAAGATAACTTGCGTGATTGACTATGGATAAAAGATCGAGACAATACAACAACGAAGTATGTTTACCTGATAATAGGTTCGGACTTAACCAAACACAATAGGATTGTTATCAAGTAAATAGGAATTAACATTTGTGTATTTTACTTCTAATTATAATAAAACAATTATACTTGCGGAAATAGAAAGGTAAAAGACACAACAATATTTTGTTAATGAGGAAACCGCAAATGCAGAAAACCCCCGGGACCTAGTCCGGAATTGAATACTCTCAGAATTAAGCCGCTATACAAAATCTAAACCAACTTCGTATAGTTGAGACCAAGCAACTAAACCTATAGTTCACCTAGTTCCCTCAGTATCCCTGCACCTCAAACTTGTAATAAGTCACGCATTTGGAACAATTCCTTTGGTTCGTATTCCAAACAGTAAAGGAACAACAATCTGTTCGGTAACAACTCTTTTCAAACAACGTGATATGAGTTTGACAAAAGGCTCTTCCGTTTATCCCAATAAACTCCTTTGTCAGGTTCTTAGATCTATCTATTCAATAACTACCAAAGTAATTGTTTAGATTTTTCAATCAATACTTCTTAGTCAAAAAGACAATATATTGATGTCGATCTACTCAACTAATCAATCAAGGTTATCACAAATATAAACTGATTATAATTGGATTCCCAGCCGATCATGTTTTGTGCACACCAAAGATTATGAACTCAAATAAGAAATCTTCTTTGTCTCCAAATCTTCTTAGATCTTCAATAAACACTTGCACACAAACAACTTGAATCTCTTGTGATCAATCACACACAGAACGGAGTCTGTTAACAATGGATTATCACAAGACGTCTTTAGATCTACAAACAATCTAAATATCCCCGTCGACACTTCGATCTAGTTTGAGTGAATCTTATATCAGAAGAGAAGATTCTCAAGCATAAACAAACTAGGTGCAATGAAAGTTGAACAACCGTTAATCAATCAAATTAATCGAAAACTAATAATAAACTGCAATTATTTAGTTTTCCACCAATGGTACTCGTAGAGCTTCACAATCCCAAAGAAATTTTTAAAACGAGCAGTCGTAAGAGATTTCACCTAATTAGGGTACTTTCCTCTCCGAATAGATGTCTCCACCAGTGACAACACAACTAGGTAGTTTTGCTGGCTTTGAGGATTAGTTTGCTTGAAATGCAAACTTCAATATTTATAGACCAAGGAAGTTTGGACACCAAGGAATTTCCAAAACCGAATATTCTCAAAGATATGCAATATACACACAAAATCGGTTTCCATAATTCCTAGAAATGCACTGTCAAAATATTGACCGAAATCTCAGTAGAAAATCTCCAATTAGTAAATGCACATTACTAATTTTTATTTTCTAAAGATATGCATTTAATTGCTAGAAATTAAAAGCATATAAAACTAAAAACCTTAATTAAAAGATTCTCAATTTATTTCAATCCGGGATTCTCTTTTAGCTATTAGGGAATATCTTTGAACAATAAGAGGTAAGAGTTACTGCACATGTTCAAAGTATGTCGACATCTTTACTTTGTAAATCGTTTTTCATATTTACAATCTTGGAACCGATTTTCCACACTTCCAAACAAGTTTAAAATTGGTTCATCTGACTTCCAAGAACTATGTGATTGATTATCCTATCAAATAACAAATCATGGGTTTAACGGTTCTTCCAAAACAAGTTTCGGTTCTACCTCCATGTGGGTACTAAGATTAGTCAGGCTAGCTTTCAAAAAATTGGTTGACTAGGTACTAGGATTGGATATAGACATAGGATCGGTTGTGCAAGTCATAGGATCGGTTCCCCAATTACTAAAAACTTGTTGTACCTATTACAAGGATCGATTCCCTCTTGTGATCGGTGTCACCTCTTACTAGGATCGGTTCTCCAATGTCTAGAGTTGGTCATACCAATTACAATATATCAATTATACCATCTCAGGTGATTACTTAAGATCGGTTTCACTAATAAAAGTCATACCAATACAAAAGTCAGGCATTGTGAATAGTTTTATCAAGATACATAAACAAGTTATGAGCGGTTATACTAAACACACATATTGGTAATCCAAAGATTTGCAATGAATAACAATACCAATAAGCCTAGAGATTTCCCTTTCATTTCACAAAAAAAGTTTATGAATGTACTTCCTTTAAACGAATGTAAAACATTGTTTCCTAGGACGAAATCTTTACCCATACCCATACATAATAACAATAGCATTCATACGATTATGTTGATGTCTTATATACGAAGTTCAAAAGATAGACATTATACTTCTTATTGTAATTCCTTAATACTATGTCTAACTAGAGTATAATCATTCACAGCTTCGCAGTTATGTTTTCAATATGCATGACTTGAAAGATACGTTAGGAATGAAACAGTTCAAGTCAAATATTATTAACCTCAAGTGGAAGGATGATGTCGTCGTTGTAGCTCTTTACTTCTTCACATTCTTCAAGTCTTCACGTAATGCTTGTAAGTCTCATATCCTAGTAACTTTCTAGATAACCTATACGAAATTGACTCTAGTAAATAATCAAGTGACTCTTTAAATGAGTTTTTATTCACTAAAATATGACAACCAAACTTGACATACCAATGCTTGGTGGGTTCAACCGAGCTATGCTCTAACAGTAACATCTAGGACACACCAAAAACTAGTGTCGGGATTCAAAGATCATAGTTGTTTGAGGTTCCTCTTATATAGACATTCAAAACGTAGGTTGTTTTAGGTTTAAGCTAAGATAGCTTTGGAACCAAGCAAACAACTTCCACCATTAGATGAATCTTTGAATCTGATTTACATACTCAAGCGATACACTTAGGTTAGGATGAACCGTAACCGAACCGTGATAAGACCACACTCATGAATGGTTAGCCGAAGCTAGCCAACTGAACTATAAGCTTTAACATTTACATAAACACTAAAATTTAACTCGAGTCACAATCAAGTGATCAAATATGTCTATGGTGTTTTATAAATATAAATAGAGATTATTCAAATGCTAATTATCTCGGAGAAATAATTTTATGTGCATAAGAATTTAATCGACATGGTAAGTAGGCGTACAAAGTACAAGTACTTAACCTATTCGTGAACAGTTATGTCATGGTACGTGTACCGGTATGTAAACCTTAAGACATAACCGAGTTCCGGAGTTCACATAACTATTTTGGTATGCGTACTGGTATGGATATATACCATTTAAACATAACGAGTTCCGGAGTCCACAGAAATTTTGTGTTATGCGTACTAGTATGGGTATTATTTATACACAGTCACGTTTCGGAGTCCACAAAACTTTTGTGGTATGTGTACCGGTATGGATACCAAACCGGTTCTGTAACCAACAGTTCCTTCCTAGTAAGCGTGCTGGTTTGTGTACCAATCCGGATTCATGAGTTTCTGTTTATCGACATATAGCTACTCCGTTTCGTGTATTGAGTACATGCATTACGGCTTCAGACTTATAACAGTTTGTAAGACTGATATGTGCACTGTCTTATATCTGAATTTATAGTAGTTCTATATTTCTCTAAATTTATTTGAAACACTGTTGTATAACATCCATGACACATATCACTGTTCTAGGCTATTTTTACTTACCAAAAAAAAGTTCTAGGCTATTTTCGAATGATAATCTTGAATCATTATTTTGATTGAGAACAATAAATTCTTCTTAACCGAAATTCATCAAGTATGAAATGTTCATTAAGCTTAGTCATATTTTGAGGACTAATTACAAGAAGAATCTTGACTCGAAATTTTTAATATGCTTACGGTAGTCTATTTAATTACGCAATAACGTCTCAAAGATAGAAAGGTGAATATAACTTAAGAATTTGGTGGTTCAGTCTTAACTTTCCTTTTGTTGATGAAGTTTGATCTTCTTCTTCAAACGGTAGAATGCAATGATGGCTGTCGTGATGTCCGTTTCTCAACTACATCTTTTATCCCAATCTGAGACTTAACTTATTGTAGACTAGAAATCAAGATATAGTTTTGACAACAAGATTGAGATAAAAACACTCGTGAGTTCGACCGATCAATGCTATAACATGGCTTATTATTGACTAGTCATATTCAGATCGACAAGCTATCATTTGGTGGTACTCTTCAGTATCCGGATCTGGTATTTCTGTTTGACTTGATTTGGTTAACTTGTTTAATCCAGATCTTGGAAAATCTAAAACCCGACAAAGGAGTTCAACTTATTTTAAACCGAAAAGCCTTTGTCACACTTAACATACATATTTCTGATTGACTTCTTAAGATAGAAGAGTGCTTACCAAACAGATTAGTTATTTACTGTTTGGAAGACGATCCAAAGGGTTAAGAGGTTAAAGTTTTTAGAGAGACTGAAGCAACTTAAGATAGTGGACTCTATCTTAGGATTCACGTGTGCTGGCCAGATTGGTTGTAGGCGCATGGATACTAAGGAAACTAGGTAACTAGGGGTAATTTACTGGGTCTCAACTATACGAAGTTGGTAGTGTATTTGTATAAAGGCTTAATTCTGAGAGTATTCAAAACTGGACTAAGTCCCGGGTTTTTTTTTGCATTTTCGATTTCCTCGTTGACAAAATCTTGTCGTGTCTTTACTTTTGCTTTCCACAATTATAATTATTGGTTTAGTTATAATTAAAAATAAATACGTTGTACGTTAATCCAAAAGCACTAGATATTGATCTTATAGTATATTGGTCTTGTCCCATAACTATTATCAAGTGATTACTTTGTTGTTGTATTATCTCGACTTTGTCCATAGACGATCACACGGGGTATCGGACTTATAGGTTGATATCGAAAGGATTGTGGTGTACTTGTACCCTCGTAGCTACGCTCCAAGTCTGAAAAGAATAGAGAAATACCAAACGCGTCAAAGAAAGAACAAAAAATAATAAAAATAAATCCTAAACTAAAAAGAAAAAATTATACCTAAAAACAAAAACAAATTCGCGTCGGTGGTGCCAAATATTGATACGGTTTTTTGCAATGGCAAAGAAAAGTTTGTTAAGACTGGTGAAGAATTGGATTTTAGATTTAACTTCTAATGCTAAAATAAAGAAAATTAAACAAAGACGATACCAAGATTATATGAGATAACCGAGACAAAGGATTCCACCATTAACCAATTTTATGTGATTCAGTTAATAATAATATTCATGCAATTCTTACTTTCAAAGTGATTCTAACAATATTACCCATAGTAGATTTTTAAAACAACA
This sequence comes from Papaver atlanticum, assembly GCA_023531105.1. Lineage (NCBI taxonomy): Eukaryota > Viridiplantae > Streptophyta > Magnoliopsida > Ranunculales > Papaveraceae > Papaver > Papaver atlanticum. The sequence goes on along the minus strand of JAJJMB010006998.1, from coordinate 3,377,488 downwards.
GATGTTAACCGCAAGCATGGACATCATGATCCATCAAGAAAAAACACAACTAATATTAAATCAATTTTAATTCAATGCAAATAATCATAAAATGAACTCTAGAATTTAATAATTAAATAGAAAATATCACATATTTATTTGATAAAATGGCTTCCTCCGAAGCCTCAGCCATGGGGTTTAGCTCCTCATGTTGGAAACACGTTCAAAATATGTATTCATCTCTCAAAAGTGTTTACAAAGATGAGAAAAAGAGAAAATCAAATAAAATCAGGAATTTGCATGCTTTTCTGACGTTACAGATCGACTGTTACAAGGATGTGTTGCAAATTCAAATTATATGTCCCAAATGAATTGTTACCAGTACTGTTGATAAATGACACCTCTCTGCGATAGTCCTTGGGCGTCAATTGTTCTTTGTGTTCTTCACTGCAGCAGCAGCAGAAACTTTTCTGCAATTTATTCTTTCGTCGATTCTACGCCTCTATTAGCTTCCCAATCTCTCTATATCCCTTCTATGCATCCCCAACACCTCTTTTATACCTATCAACAACTCTAAATCTCGACAATAACTCCAGTTGATTTTATTTCCTTTTTCCGCCAGTCACGGGAATAATCTTCCTTTTTATCTCCTTCACGCGCGTCTGTAGCAGTTGAACACACTCCAACACGTTTCTACAATCATCCCAGACCGATTAAAACATTTTGCTGACACATGTCAACCAAGAGAAACTCGGGAAAGAGTAAAATAATCTCATGAAACTCTCACTTCTCTGTTCTCTTCAAATACGATTATCTGGATCTCAACCACAACAGATCCTAATTATAACTCTGCAAATGTTATAAGTCATTGAACAACCATCTCTAGTCCGCTACAAGATTCGGTACCAACCTCAGCTATTACGTCAATCTGGTTTCTATTATGGTCTTTATGAGTAGCTAGGAACTAATATACCATCAAAAGTGATCAACATCGGAAGGCGTTTTATCATAGGCCTTCAAGCAACACCAGGAGTTCTCCTAGGGAAAAGAAACCCTTCGTCCAATGATACCGGGTGATCCTCCGTCTTACAATCCTCTTGGTGGCACCAAAGCTACGACGACAATTTCAGTCGTTTGGTTCACCCCTATTATGAACTGGATAAAACTCAACATGGATATAGCAACCAGAGGACACCCGGGTTTTGCATGTGCAGATTTCATTTGCAGGAATAAGGAATCGAGAACATTTTTTTTGCATTGGCGCGACCACTAGGAATTACGACCGTGTTATCAGCTGTATAGAAAAATATGGCGAAGGAAAATGGCATCAAGTTCCTATTAGAGCAGGTACTATCATGTTTCTTTAATTTTTCCCTCTACTTCATCAGAGTTATTGAAAATGAGAACATAGTTAACAAAATTTGAAGTACTATTTGCAGGTATAAATCGATGTCGTAAAAGTTGTAGACTTCGTTGGTTGAATTATCTGCGGCCTAGTATTAAACGTAGACAGTTTGAACCGGATGAAGTAGATCTTATTGGCAGAATGCACAAGCTCTTAGGCAACAGGCAACTAACTAAACTGGAATCTCTTTCCGGACACTAAACCTCTGACAGTTTATTTGCTATCTTTCAGCCAGTTTCTATTTACCAATTTTTATGTTAATAATTATGATCAAAATGTTAAAATTTTAGATGGACACTGATTGCTGGTAGACTCCCGGGAAGAACCGCAAATGATGTCAAGAACTTCTGGAACACTCACTTCAATAACAAAAGACATATTTCATCAGATCAAATTCGGAGCATTGGCGGTACCAGAATTCGCACCTTGGAAAAAACTAGTAGTACTGGTACTGCTACTATAGTCATAAAACCTCAAGCAATAAACTTTTCAAGAAATTCTTCATGGATGGGCAGGAAGATTAACATGGAGCAGCAGATTGGTCAAAAACGACATCATTCAGCTATAGATTGTTCTGGTAAGGTATTAGTACTGCCATCAATTGAGTACTCCTTTGGAGAGGAAGCCGGTTCGTGGTGCGAAAATAATATTATGGACTCTTTCACTAATGGGTCTTCTTTGATTGCCAAATTTTGTGTTAATGATGGAGATGATATCAATCAAACTATGGTACCAGCTGCTATCATTGATGAAGGAGAAGACAAGATCAATAATAATACTCTAGGTGAGGGAAAAAGTACTACTTGTACAACTGCTGGTACAGTGGATACTTTCGATGATGATTTCTTTTTGGAAGAACGCATTTGGGGTTTGTTGGGCCCTAACTGATATTTTCGAGTTTGTGGTGATTAATAAATAAGCTTATGGTCAATTCAGATTATGCATTTTAATCCAATAATCATCTTGGATTTATTTATTTATTGTTTTTATCCTACCCTATCTTAGAGTTAATTCGGAATTATGCATTGTTCTTTCTACTCTTTTTCCTTTGACGGATGTACATGTCCGTTATGTATGGTTTTAAGAAAATCAATTTCTAGTATACTCTGTACATATACGTTCTTCCCATTTCTACTTTGTGCCCCCAAACTTTGCCCACCCCATTTTTAAGATTTTAATCTAAAAGAAGACAAGTAAGACTAGTCAAATTTATAAAAGATTAAACTTAATCAACCAACCCAAGTGCATAAAAACAAAAAAATACTACATACCTGGTTAAGTCCCAAATGCAAGCTGCACAACTGGTTTTATTGTTTTCTCCGAGTCAATAAAACTAAAAATCTGTTGTTGATTCTTGTTCTACATCTTATTTGGATGCTTTGCAACTTGAGGAGATTTTTTGGCATCAGAAGTCTCGTGTTAAATGGATTAAATGTGGTGACTTAAACACTCATTTCTTTCATATTTCTACTTCTTTTTGTTTCTTTTTTTTTTTTTTTTGATAAGAAAATTTAAGTACTCAATTAAAAGTTTTTATAAGGAAGTGAAGAAATAAAACAATAACAAAAGATAAAATCCACCAAAATCCCTAAAGAGATCCGGTGTTGGACACGCAAGTGTTGCCTCATAAAAACCTTGCCAAGGAAAACCCGTAGGAGAAAACCTTGACGAAGGAAAGAGTACAACGTGATAAGTCCGAAAGTAAACAACAATCGAAAAAGTCTCAACATAATCTAAACAATAGTAGATCTTCTGTGAACAAAGAAAATTCAGTCCTCCTTTGATGCCCAATGAGAAGTCTTCCAATACTGGCAGTATGTAGTCCGCAAACAAGTTGTGGAAGATGAGCTCCTTAGCTCGCGATAGTACTATCAAGATCCTGCGCCCTTCTAGTCACCTCATGAGTGGTAGAAGTGTCACGACGACGTATCCAGGAAAGGGGGGTCCTGCTGTCGATTGCGGATGGCGGGTGCATTGCCACAATTGAGGATTTATTTGGTGAGATTTGAGGTTGCATCTTCAAAAAAACACCACCATTAGGATCACCAGCCTTTAAGCTTAATCTACTGAAAGAAGAAGCCAGTTTAACATAGCCAGTATTGATTTCAACATCATGTTGTTTCCCAGGAGCCTTCATATTCCTATTCAAAGAGTAAGCGCAAATGAAGATTAAGTTACACACAGACCTTAAACAAGCACCGTACATACTATATGGAAAAACTAATAATGTACTACTTGATAAACAGTAATTAAAAGCAAAACAGGCACCAAGCATGTGAACAAAAATGCAAAATTAAGGGTAAATAATCAAACGCTAAAGACCAAAAATAAAGAAGGAAAAACCTGTACAAGATGAGCACTAATAAAAGCCTAGTTTACTATCTAGAAACAGGGAGCAAGGAAGGGAAAAAACAAAGAAATACAAATATTCTAGGCAAAGAACCAACCAAATACAACCATAAACGAAAATTAAGCCTGAATTCTAGACCAAAAGGCATAGACCCTACTTGCCTAGCTACTTAAGCCAACCGGGAAGAAAGGCAACTTATAATAAAGTAATAACTAACTAAGCAGAAAGGTAACTTGAAAAAGTAGCACATGAATATCCAAAGGTCATAAACCTAGAATTAAAAGAAAGTCATACTAGTGAACTTGAAATGAATCCATAAGAACAAACAGAGAAACTGGAAAATCTGGAGAAAAGAAAGGAAAGACAAGAGTAAGAAACAGGCCCCTGCGTAGCCAAGCCGAGTTACGCCTCTGGACGGGCGAGGTAAGTTGTCCTACTGCAAGGAACTAGAAGAGACCAGACGCAAGATGAGTATAACGGAAAACAGGGAGGTTTTGATGGACTTACCTGAGGGCTTTGCCAGATCAGAGGAGCTAGGGATGGAAACTAAGGGTATTTTCTTCATTTTGACAGTTATTCGGCATGAAAATAAGACACAAATTCCAACAAGCATGATAGGAATTCATAGAGGAATTTAAACAAGCACAAAGGGGAAAAAAGGTTCAAGCCATTTCAATGAATTCAAAAGAGAGCTCCATCTAGAAGATCCTCAAAAAAAAAGGAGAAGGGAACCGGAGATAGAAATTACCATACACTCATAACAGACATCAATATATCATGCTAAAATGCCATAAAGAATTCCAGACCAACCTCAATACAAGAAGCAAATAGGGGAGAGTTAGAGGGAACTCAATTAAAAGAAGACAACGACTCTTACTCTAACAAAAAACTAAAAATGAAAATTATAGACAGCAAGGTAAAAACATATGGAGGGATATCAAAACTAGGCAACCTATAACAGAGACAGAAGAAGACCCAAGTCTACTGAGGACAATAGCCAGAGGATTAAGAAGAAAACACCCACACAACAATAATCAACACATAAGAGCACAACTTGAGCACATATTCAATAAATTGGATATCAAAACAATAAGAAACTTTGCAATTTCCTGCACATACATAAAACCCCATTTTGAGTCTCAAAATAAAAACACCTTTCGTTCGCATTTCAAACCCCCATTTTCACAGAACCCAATCAAAAACAAGATCACAAGAAGAACAAATAAGCTAAGAATCTTCGGAATAAAGAAACAAACCCTAATAAGAACCAAACTCTAAGAAGATTTTCATTATCTTCAACAATTGACCAAAACCCATTTTTGAAATTCCATTTTAACAGACCCGGTTTTAACACACACCATTTGGACCCTTTTATAACTCCCCTTTTTTTCTCACAGCACAAAGAGAACAAGATAGAGAGAAATAGAAAGACTAGATGAGGAAGATTAGAAATAAACTAGGATAAGAAGCAGCAAAGGCAATAGAAAATCATATAATCCCTATTAGATCTAAATCAGGTTCGAACAATACGAAGGTTAAACCTTCCAAATACTAAGAGAAAACTAAATCATGTTATAATCAAGTCATAAACAAAGATGCAAAGCCTCATCTAAACATGAATCGAACAAAACATTTGGTTTAACCCCAAAAACAAGAAGAGAGAAAAGCTTATTATACCCAGCAAACCCCTGTGCTTTCTATCAACTTCCTCAGATCCATAATCCCTAGCCCTTGATCTAACTATCACCCCAGGAGGTCCTGATTTTACTCTCTGACTACGTTAATCGCCATGGAAACGGATATTAGGGTTAGAAGGGGGAGGAGAGGAGGAGAGGAGAGAGAAAGTTTTTTTCGAGTTCATATATTTCTACTTTGGTTCATAGACATAGGAATCAAATTCTTAGGCTTAAAAATAATCATGGTGATTAGGTTTCTGGACAATCTGAGGTTTCTTCTGTTCTTGTAGATTTCTTTAAATCTCTTTTTACTTCTTCTGGTCCTTCTCCTTGTTCTTTATCTTACCTTAGGTCCCTTATCACTAAGTCTATCACCCCTGATATGAATGCTTCTTTGATTGCTCCTGTGACTGATACTGAAATTTCTAATGCTTTACATGGTATGGGTCCTTTGAAAGCTCCTGGCCCTGATGGTTTTCAAGGCCAAATTTTTGTTCAATACTGGCATATAGTAGGTACAGATGTGTCTTCTTTAATTTGCTCTTTCTTTGCTAATGGGTTTATGCATCCTGAACTTAATAAGATTTTTCTAACTTTAATTCCTAAGTTAGATAACCCGTGTTATGCAAGTCAGTTTAGGCCTATTAGTTTGTGTAACTTTTGTTATAAATTAATAACTAAAATTTTAGCTTCTAGGCTTGCTCCTCTTCTTAACTGCATTATTTCTTCTTCCCAGTCTGCTTTTGTTAAAAATAGGTCTATCTTTGATTCTGTTTTGATAACTAATGAATTGTTTCACTCTTTCAAGCACAAGAAAGGCAAATCAGGTTGGTTTGCTTTAAAACTTGATTTTGAGAAGGCTTATGATAGGATAAGCTGGGATTTTTTTAATCTTGCTCTCCAATCTTTTAATTTTCACCCTTTCTGGATCAAATGGATAATGTCTTGTGTTTCTTCTTCTTCTTTTCAAATTCTTGTGAATGGTTATCCCTCTACCTCTTTTCTACCTTCTAGAGGTCTTCGACAGGGTGATCCCTTGTCCCCATCTTTGTTTATCATCTGCTTAGAATTTCTTTCTTTACAATTAGATAAAGATATTACTAATAAATCTTTAGTTGGTTTTAAAGCTTGTAGGGGGCTCCTTTGATTTCTCATAGTTTCTATGCTGATGATAGTATCATTTTCTTGAGGGCAACTCATTCAAATTTTGTTAATCTTTCCTCTCTTTTGGATCTCTTTTGTAGTTGGTCTGGTGAAAAAATAAATTTCCAAAAATCTAGTCTTATTTTTCTTCTAATGTTCTTCCTTGTGATGCAAGAAATTTGGCTAGCTTGTTGAATGTTAAGATTTCAGTCAATCCAGGTAAGTATTTAGGTACTCCAAGTTTATGGACTAAGACCAATATCCAAACTTTTAAATGCTTATTTGACAGAATAGCTCAAAGATACTCTGGTTGGAAAAAGAGGTCTTTAAATTTAGAAGGTCATAATACTTTGATAAAAGCCTCAGTAGACCCGATAGCTAATCATCTAATGTCTACCCTTAGACTTCCTGTAGGTGTAACTAAGGCAATAGATAAATTGAGAAGAAACTTTTTCTAGGAGGATTTTAATGGACATCGTAGGATTCATTCTATTGCTTGGAAAACTCTTTGTCGACCTATTCTTTTTGGTGGGTTAGGGCTCAGAGAGCTTTCTTCTGCTAACCTGGATTTTCTGGCAAAAATGGCATGGAGAATCTACTCTAGTATAGGCTCTCCTTTGTATAAATTAGTTCATGTTAAGTACTGTAAGTCTACTTCTTTTTGGTATTGCTCTTCTTCTTCTAGAGTTTCCTATTTTTGGTCAAGCATTTTGAAGGGTAGAGACATTCTTAGAGATTGTATAAGGTGGAAGATAGGAAATGGTTTGTCTGTTAACTCTTGGCATGATGTTTGGGTCCAAAATTTACCTTTATCTTCCTTTTTGAGTTCGGAATCGCAGTCTGATTCTTCCTTGAAAGTTTCTGATCTCATTAACCATTCTACTGGTCAATGGGACCTTTCTTGTGTGGCTGGTATCCTACCTTCTTACATTTTGAATCTTATAAAATCTATTCCAGTTTTATCTTGTTCGACTGTTTCAGATACGCTGGTTTGGCCTTTATCAAAATCTGGAATGCCTACTGTTAAATCAGTTTATAATCATCTGGTTTCTAATGTAGCTTTAAAAAACACTGCCTGGAGAAAACTTTGGCACACAAAGTGTTCTCAAAAGATAAAACTTTTTATCTGGCTTCTTTCCCACAGAAAACTTTTACTCAGAGCACACCTATCAAACATTGGTTTATTAATAAACCCAGAATGCCCTTTATGTCATTTGCAGGATGAGACGTTGGATCATCTGTTTGTTTTTTGCCCTGTGACTGCACAGGTTTGGATGAAAATTCAAGGCTCTTGGAATATTTCTTTACCCTATATGAATATCACTTTGTCTGGTTTGCTGCATACTGTTCTTTCCATGGTATTACTGATACTTTGCCTTGGTCTACTTTGTATCCTTATATTCTTTGGAATATTTGGATTGCTAGAAATAAACTTGTGTTTCAGCATGTTCCTTTTAATGTTAATACTGTTTTGCATTTTTCTTACACTCAAGCTATGGAATATTGGACCCTTGTTGAACTTCCTAAGACTAATACTGTCATTCACAAGACTGTTATTTGTTTAAACTGGAAGTTCCCTCCTTTTCCCTATTACAAACTCAATTGTGATGGGGCTTCAACTTTTGAATCTTTTTTGGCGGGTGCAGGTGGTGTAATACGAGACTGTTCAGGGTCTTTTAAGGCGGCTTTTGCTCATCATCTCTTCTAAAATTCTTCAACTGTTGCTGAGCTTTGGGTTGTTCATGATGGTCTTCTTCTTGCTCTCAAGCTGCACATTGCTTACCTTATTGTAGATAGTGACTCGTCTTCTACCATCTCCTTTGGTAACTCACAGTCCACCCCTCCTTGGTATCTGAAAGGCATTCTTTTTTATATTCATAGTATAGCTAAGTCCTTTCAGAATGTTATTTTTGATCATAACCTTCGTGAGACCAATATGGTTGCCGATGCCTTATCCAAAAAGGTTATTGATCCTTTAGTTTTTGATGAGTGGATTGATCAACCGCCCACAAATATTTTGTCTGATCTGTATAATGATCTTTCGGGGATGGCTTTGCCCCGTCTTGTCAAAGCCGTTTAGCTCTTGTATAATGTTTGTTACTTACCAAAAAAAAAAAAAAAACTAAAAATCATGTTTGGCACTCCTAGAAAATTGGACACACCGGTGATGGATCAGACAACATCAGCTTCTACTCATTCACGGGCATGTCCAAGTCAATTTTAAAGTGGAGTTGTCTTAACAAGCGATCTAAAAACGAACAACCTTTGAAAGGTTCTTGTAGCTCTCCATATAAGCATCCTCAGCAAACTTCATTGCCATTTCACGACAGTTCATAATCTCTCATCATGGAAGAGCGAGAAGCTCATGGCCAAACCCAACCGGATAGAAACGGGAGAAAAACAAGCCTCCATATGCAACCTACCAATGACTGCTGAGAACCTTCTTTGTAAAAAAAAAGTTAGATTCACCACGAGATGATGGAATGAGATTCCCATCCCACAGATAGGAGCCAAAATATCCTACAAAAAATTCTACGAGTTACATCCAAGTTCTCACGTTCCTCCTGGCTGGAAGACATGCCGATTTGAAAGGGAAAAAAAAAAAACTAGGGCTTCCGGGAATGTAAACGAAAATCCCTCAGGATTGGCAAGCATATTTCGCTGGAAGAATAAACCACTTACTATTTGCGGTAAAAACAAAAAAACTAAAATTACAATTATAGGATTCAAGAGGGAACGAAAAGAAAAAGAAGGAAGAATTTTCATTATTGACACAAAAAGACCGACTGGTTTTGGCACCAAATGCTTTTACACTCTGCTATACACACCTTGCATCCTCGATTACAAAATACAATTTCTATGTTGTTTCAGGCTACATGTAAGCCTTCTTGACATTTTTTCTTTTTACTTACTGCTAGAAACAATTGTTGAATTAATAATAGAACAAAATATATTGCAAGCTCACAACCAAACTGTGACCAGAAAGAATAATGATATACCAAACACCTAAAAAAATCAGAAGGGAAAAAAATGGAAATCCAAACAAACATGGAAGGAGAACTGGGAAAACCTGGTAACAGTCCGTGAACCATGAAAACTCAGCTTCTTTGGGAGCAGAAGCAGCTAAAAAGGCACTGCTGTCCCCTCACGCCTAAGACAATATTTAGCATCCCTTCATTAACATGAAACAAAAAAAGATTAGATTTCATTTCATTTTACGAAATAAAATGCTAATGTTGGCTCATGTTTAAGATACTATATCAACCTTTAAACAATTTATCTTGGTCACTTAGAATCTATGTCCAATACAAAACCAGTTCTCTAGAACTGAGATTACGGAGTAAGTCCCAGTTTTAGAAACCACATTGAAACTATAAACCTAATGTAGCCACAGAACCAAGAAAATGAAAGAGAGATCCTTACAGATTGGCAAGCATGCCTTCTCCCCATCTGCTTGCAGGAGCCAAAAAGAAATTTGAAAGATATAGGAGACTTCAAAACAATTGAAGTGCCATTTTAAGCTTGTTCTGCTTCCATTTCGGTAACTTATAGAAAGCATCCTTTGCCATCCCGAATTTCTCCCTGAACTCTTCTGAAGAGAGATATGTCTACATTCACAATATTTGCATATTATCAGAGAAAAATCTATAATGTATTGTTTATATGAATCAGTCTATCTATAAGATAAAGGAAACTATCAAACTAAGATGTATCCTCAAATTGTGTTTACCTCTCGCTTGGTTACATCAATATCTGTAACAGGTTCTGTTGAAAACACTTTAAGACGTTCATATGGGTATATAGGAAGTCCTTCCTCGTCCTCAGCTTCATCCTCTTTCACATCTTCCTGAATAGTTAGGGCTTCTATTCTACTACTCATTGAATTGGAATTTGGTTCTGATTTTGGCGTCTCGGGGCTCGCTTCATCCAGGGCAAACAAATAAACACAATTAGATTTCTATTTACCAGCCTTCAAAACATGTCAAGTGCTTTTTCTTTTCTTTTGTTTAATCGAAAGGTAAGAATATCAACCAACTCTTACGTTTAGGCTTAGGAATTCTGGATGGAGCACTTGCTGGTGATGGTGGTGCTGGTTGCTCAAATGAAGCTGTGAGAGCTGCTATGGCCGCTGATCTTGAAGCCAACTTTGCTGCATCCAGTTTTGCCGAATCAGGGGTAACGGACTTTGGATAGATCTTTCTAACCATTGGAGGCGGAGTAGAGAGATTTCTGGCATTAGGGCCCTCAAATGTAGCAGCAAGTGCATTGAAAGCTGGAGACCTGCCTCTAACACGGACTCTGTCTGGACTAAAAGACATGCTTCTGGATCGCTGTGATTTGTCTGGAACACTTGATCTTCCACCATATGATGCTGGAGGTCTCCTCTTGGGCTTCTGGAGTACCAAATCGCAGATGAGAATCATATAGTTTGTTACATAATCTAATTAAGGGAAACCAAGACAATGATGAAAAAAGTGCAAGGATGTGAGTCACGCCTATCAGCTACTCAAGATCATAAAAGGTGAAGCTCTTCTTACATCTGGGGTTGGAGCAGCTCCATTTTTCATGATCGAATACTTCCTCTGAAACGAGTTTCCATGCATCTGTATGAAAAGAGATGTTAGAAAATAAAATCTTTAAAATGATTGCTGTAACCCCTATTATTGAATTTCACGATCACTTACGGCCGATTTGGCGGAGTCCCAGGTGAAGAAACGTGTGAAGAAAGATGGTTCAAACCCTTCCATTACAATAAATATTGGAGCATCACGAGATAACTTTTCAAGGAGAACATCTTGCTCGATAAATTTCTGTGTTGAAAGACAAGAATAGATAAAAAAAGCAAAGATACAGAAACTCAAATGAAGAAAAGCATAACCAATTCAGACTTTAGATAGCTTTTAATTCAAGAAAAACATACCTCTGCAATGGTCAAAGCTTGAGGTTTACTCTTAGATTCAACCTGTTGCCCGATCCAAACAAATATGTCCGAATGGCAATCTAGGATGAATATATCTTCAGTCATCAGATCATCCTGGGAAAAATTGTATATCTCTGACACCTGTAATGCAAAACAACAACGAGCAAAACCAGATTTTTATTCAACATGTTCTCTAATTTAGCCAAGGCGATGAAGTAAGGAAAAAAAAACAAAAATACAAACCTTAAGATTGCCTTCAGTCCAAGAGTGTTCACCAATAATTTGATCAATTGAAACCAACTACGTTAGATCAATGTAGTAAAGAGAAAAAAAATGTAACGAACACCAGAGACAATAGATGAAGGTTACAATGAAAAATACAGAAATTAAACTGGTCAATACCTTTTGAGAAAGAGCATGAAAATAGATGAGGATCACTTTCTGCATCCCTTGTAATTTTCTGTCCAGGGAATTCAAGTTTGCCTCCAAGTAACTCCCAGAATTGATCAGTTTCTGTGCCCTCTTTCTGTGGTTTGGACTGAAGATTTGGCTGTGGATGGACAAAATAGCGTGTATTACTTATATAATTGGATTGAGAAGCAAGAAAGTGACTGTACATCACCAACTCAGACATCGAAATTGGCAATGTTATCACCAATTAGGGAAGTATATCTTGTTCACAAACCTTTATTATATCTAGCTGTCTCTCTACAAGCTCATGGTCATCTGCCGTAGTAAGGTTCCCGGACCATGTAAAGACTGTGGAACCGCTATGTAATATGTAACAGTAACAAGAATTTAACGATGAAGCCACCTGAATGAAAGAAGAAAAAGTTAAAGTGGCTTTTCAATGAAACAAGTACATCTTTTATCTTTTATTTATAGAAACAAAAAGCCACTTGAGTGAGGAAATTTATATTAAATGTGCATAAACAACTAACTAGATACTATCTGATGCAAACTGCAAGTAAGATACATATCAAAGATAAATGTTCAGATAACCCATGAAGAAACAAAGATCATGAGAATGGATATTCAATCCCAGGTCAGAAAGCCCCAAAGGCATCCTAAATCATAGGGTTTGATTGTCATACTGTCAGTAAGGTGTCAGGAACCACTAACCCATCAAGAGTTAGTTGGGAATCAACATTATAAACAGCATGAGTTTGAAGTCCGACGAAATCTGGTTATCCTCGGTAAGGGGATAATCCTGGTTGAAAATCAGCCCTTGGATCACAATCCAAAGAAGAAAAATCTTTGCAAAATATTGCATTGTTAAGAACCATCAAATGCAAAATCACAGATGAAGTCACCAAAAACCTCTGATGTAACAAAAGGTGGTACTAGTGTATTACTGAATGTTTCACCTACTACTTCCTGGAAACCGAGAAAGTTAATGCTTTCTACTAAAACATAAACTTAATCTCTCTATCGAAATCATAATTTGGTCAATAGAAAAAAGTAAGAAAGGAACTAGAAGTACCGGTGCAACTTGAATAGCCTGCATGTTCTCAGGTCCAGAACCTTGAACACGAAATAATGCAACCCCATCTTCTGAATATGTCTCGTCAGCTACTCCGTTCTCCGCAATGTAATTCTTATACCCAGAACTAACCCCACCCTGTAAGTGCGGCGGACATTTTTGTTTAGAAATCAATGAAGACATCTTTATATCATAAATGGGCCCATTTGTGCAAGACCGGCGGGAAAATTTGTTTCTGCATAAACAATTTAGATAACAAACCTTGAACACGACAAAGCTCTGAAAGATCGAAAAAAACTGGATGGGTTCATTTCCTTCGAAGATACGAGCCTGTGCATAGATAATGAAGAGTATATCACAAATAGAGACACATAAATGATGTCTAATAACATAACTTAGCACCACTAACAAGCTAACAACTGCCCAGGGAATACAAACTCTATTGAACTAATAAAATCGGTCCTAGGTTTCATTGCATCTCATAATTTCACACCAGACATGATGATTTTGAGATTTGAGACTGCAGCAACGAGGCGCGGGTAGTTAACAAGGTTTTCCCTTCCAAGCTTAATTTAATCTTGTCACTGTTTGGTTCAATCACATTCACTCAATGATCTTGTTTATCCACCTTATCTTCATGGATAATACCTTTAAAACCTTAACAGAGCAGAGTAATACCTGCGCTGCCTGAGACTTCAAAGCTTCAACCATCTTGCTTGCAAGTGATATTGCTGCAGTTCTCTCCTCCTGCATCAGTAACAGAAGCATTGTAATTCGAAAATAATATCATAATCTTCCATATATAGCAATTTTTCTTCTAATGAAAGTTGACCGGCAGTCAAATATAAATTGACTTCAATTGCCTAGAAATGTTTACCTCAACACTCTGTTTCCCGAACCAAGTACCAATGAGGATCTCCTCTTTATCTTCGCCTGGATATGAGTATTGAAAGATATAGCAATCTCCACTATAAAACTTGGACTGTTCAGCAGATGGTATGAGAGTCTTTTCCTGGCCATTTATACGCCAAACCTGTGCATCCAAACTGGAGACCGTAATTAGCACTTGAAATGTGGCATATTGAGAAAGCATTTTTTATGCTTTATTTGTATACAACTGGAAAGACTATCAACATTCACTTCTTCCGCACAAGTTTAAGCTACGAAAGACGTATTAAGCTGTAACAGCACCTGAAGATTTCCAGTGCAATCAATATATGGCTGAGGTTCTTCTTTTGCAGGAGCAGCCTTTAGAAGGCCCTTAACATTAAATCCTTGGCGCTTTAAGAGTGCTAAAAATATGTGTAAACAAAAAATAATTAAAATCTAGACTAAGAGGTTTCGATAGATAAAGCGAGATTGGAAATTTACATGCATAATAATTACCCACCAGCAACTTTGCCTCTACCATCCTCAGATACAGTTACATCATTTGTTTGAGGCCATGAATCAAACTTCGATCGAAATACAACTGTTTCAAATCCTTCAATAACACGGATAACGTGAGCTTTTGGTCGGTCGGGGCCATGAACCAACTCCTGCATAGCGAAAATCAGTATAGGATAACAAGCTTAGGAAGAATATAATATAGAAGTAGCTAAGCACTTTAAAGGAACAAAGGCATTACTTCAACAGCTGTACTGCCAGTTTTCCGATCATCGAGAGAAGTATTCCTTCCCGTCCACACAAATACTTCTATACCACAATCTAAAATGTAGCAATGATTTGTGTCTAACAACTCTCTTGTCAAAGGATCAGCATCAACAGGTTCTGTCTGCCCTTTGGTGATGCTGGAAAGAAAAAAAAATCTAGTTAGTCCCAAGAACAAATATCCAAATTGTTAATTCTCCAATTGAATTTGCTACCAAAAATAATTATATAGAAAAAGAGTTCTTAATTTACAGTTGTAATTCCAGGGAGTTGCAATATTCAAACTAATGGCACTCTTCATTCCAGAAAAATTATACTGAACCATTTTATTAGGGAAAAAAAAGAACAGGTATCAATTATTATAATATTCCTACTAAGTAGTTTTAGCAGAACAAAAAATTTCGACCACAAAGCTTTGCTATCATGAAAAATAATAGATTCTACTAGTTTTCCATGGAAACTATGCTACAAAAGGTAGTTTGCATAAGACATTCAAAGGTGTCCCCAGTAACAGAACTCACCGGAGAAGCTTAGGTGAAGAAGCTTCCACAGTTTTATCATCTTCAGAGAAAGTTTTTCTTGGAAGTGGAGCAAAGCCACCAAAAAATCCCCAGAATTCTCCAGTTTCAGCATCGGACATCAACCTCCCGTCCTCTATATAAAGGAACCATGAATATAGATTAAATCTCTGCTGGTTCATAGAAAAGAATCATGGTTAATTTGAAGTTCAATAACCACTTACCAATAGCAGCTACCTCACATTTCCCATCGTGATAAGTGTCTTTAATGTGCTGGACAACTTCTAAGGCTTTAGCCCTCTCTTGAATGGATGAATTAGAACCATTAAATTGAAAGATTTTAGACTTGGTGTCTAAAATAAAAATGTCATCGTGATTGAGTGTTGATCTTGCAAAAGCAACCTAAAGCAAAACAGAGATAAGGTATCCCGCAAATTCATATAAATGTGAAGCAGAAAAGAAACTTGTAAACAGGTAAGTAATCTGTGGCAAATGAAGTTACCTCTTTAACGTGGACAACGTGCTTTCCTTTGCAAACATATAGGCGGGTTTCATGTTCCTCGGGCTGAACGTGCTTGAACCCAGATGAAGCACCACCTGCTTGGGGGATGATACAGGGTTTGAAATATGATAGAAATTGAGCGGTTTCATGGCCCTGCACCTCCCGATACTGGACAGCACGTCCTCCAAGGGCTGCATCTAGTTCAACTGTCTTCATGGCTGCAGCACCAGCTTCGTCCTATTTGACAAAAAACCCAATAATGACACCCAGTTTATTCAATTTACTTTGCAGGCAAAATCCTCATACAGAGTCTTGTAATGAACCTCAGTTTATTCAATTTATTTTGCAGACAAAATCCTTATACAGTGTCTTGTAATGCGCCGTGGAAGTTATCCATGGGTTAGCTCAACTGTGATTTGAAGGTGCTTCCCCTAACATTCAGCTCATCCTACCAAAAAAACTTCCAAATCGAGAACTTCTATTCCTTTCAACACTTTGCTTACTCATGAAATGTAACGAAGATTGTTCAATGGTATTCAATTTTAATAACTTTTTGACAAGGTTGGAAATTTAGAATGATATATTTTTTCGTGATCTATGAGGTGAAAAGAATAACCACCACCAAAAAAAAAGATCCCCATTCCACAGAATTGAAGGACTTTTTATAAGCGTATGTGAGGATCTCAGAGATGTTAACATATGTGCAGGTCACAGAATCTTTAGAAAGTTAGGAGTAACCAAATAGACAACCAACCTGACTCGTATCTTTCCCTTGCCAATAATGGATATCATGCCGAAATGCACCACTTTTCAAGGCAGTTGTCTGCACAAAAGGATGACAGATTGTTTAAGCTTCATGAAGGAAAGAAGCATTCAAGAGACTAGGGATGAGAGTATATATCGTAACCTTAAACTGAGTAACTTAATAATCCAAACCATTTTGACTAGAAGGATAAATTTCATAAAAGACATACAAACATCTGCATGGATAAACATTACATTAAAGGAAGTCGTTCTCAATCATCCTGCGTAATATACTATATGCAAAAGCTTTCTTGCAAGTGTGAACAACCAACACATTGTTATCTAAGGGAATGTCAAAGTATCGGTGAAAAGAGAATTAAGTAACCAAACCTAATTGCCAGTTATCGAGAAAAGCATACTCTGTGTATAATGTAACTCAGCACGAAAGAAAATTCTAATGATAAAAGGGGATCTACATAAATGAGAAAAAATAGCTACTTACATACTAGACAAGTGAGGGAAAAAAAATAATAATAATAAAATATCGTACATATACCCATTTTAATTCTCTATATAAAAATAAAAACTTTAATACGAGGTGAAGCATAGTTAAGACCGAAAAAGATATGTCTTTTAAATATTGCCAATTGAAAATACCTTCAGAATAATGTATGAATCTCCTGTGAAGAATTTCCCATGGGACGATGTGGGAACAGGAACAGGGCGGAAGTTCTCAATGCGCCAGATCTCCATTCCACTATATCTATGTCAAGGAAACTACAGAAGTGTGCCATTTCAAAATAAATCAACAAAAACACCAAGTCATACCTGTAAATTCATATCCTAAGCCCTAATACTTAACAAGCACAAAAAGTGAATGCTGAGAAGAGATTTCTTGATCGTTCCAAATTGAAAATGAAGCTCCTTTTCAGTAAACAATAGAGCATTCTTAGATAAGACGCCATAGTAAGGTTTAATATCCTGTCCAAACCAATTTTCCAAATTGTACATGAAACCAAGATAGTAGATACATTTTGAAAAATACTAGAATAGTATGAATAGATATCAATATGGAATAAACCACATAGAATTCGTCCATTCTACACTGAAACTGAAAGAAAACATTGCAATCTTTACTCTAAGCAGAATGCCATAACATTCAGTCATAGAATATGTCTGGTTACTCTAAAAATGATATGTGGAAGTTCTTCAAAACCTAATTTCAACCTCTCTTGTTTGACTGATTGAATTATAAGATAGTTTTTCTAATTCAGTGGTCATCCACTTCAAATAGATTTTCACCAGTGGAAAACTAGTTGGTTGTGTTTGAAAAACCATACCATTCACTGAAACAAAAGCTATGAAAGAGGGACACTGGTCCTAACTTAAGCACCATGACACTTTTTTGAAATTTTTGGTACCTGACAATGACATCTACTATTTAGTCAAATATGAATTCTGTCTAGTACTTGGCTTCAGATATTAGCTAAGGTAACTTTTAAGTTATATTATACATGCTGCTGCTGCTACAGCCTACAGTCCTCGTTAACCAATTCAGACAACTTTATTTCCTTCTGACATGACTTCAGAACATCCCAGAATCAGGTTCATTTGATAAATTTGATTCGCTCAAAAAATTACTGCTACCTAGCTCTTGGTAGTCTTAAAAGAAAAATGTTGGTATTGAAGTAGTTCATAATGTAAAGGATACGCTTTTTGCCCAGCTCCCTGGAAAGCTGGATCTAAATCCCTCATGGAAACAGCCATACTGTTGTTCTTTTGATCAAATGAATTATTTCCTGCCTTCCTTGCCTCGGAGAGGGAACCAGAGGTAACCTGTTAAACAATGTACAAAGATAAAAAAAAATTAACTACTGTTAGAAAGCAATAATACAATTCAGTTCTGTTAACTTTATACTAGAATCTTTATAATATACACTTCACTTCTGTCTTCTAATTCCTATCATCTGAATACTATTCATAGCCTAAGTTCTAAATATGATTCACTATGCAAAATTCCTTGTGCATCTTTTTAGTTTCAAGCACTTTTTATATGTTGACACTTCCGTAATAAATCCAAACCCAAAGTTCCAACAACACAGTGAGTATTGAGCATTTGATCATATACTCAGATTGCTACTCCAACAAAGCTGAAGATTATGTAATGAAAAAATGGTGCCTCATCTTCCAATTTCGATCACTGGTGGGACAAATCTTTCACTAAAATGCTACAATCAATTGTACCATAGTATAATTTATGCTGCAATCAAAATGTCACAACAGCAAACAATGACTACAAAAACAAACATATACAGAGCAGACATAAGAACAATTAAGACGACAGAGATTCAACAATGGTGATCTAGCAAAGCTCCACGGTCTGATTACAGGTCCTAAATCTAGGTCTCAATATCGATTCCATGAATTTGTTTTACTTTATACCAAAATGAATTCGATTAAACTTAGCAAGAATATTGAAATTCCATAAATTTCTCACATGATTTAATCGATTATTAGACTAGAAAAACATCATTGTCAAACATCAAAATCAAATCAACATAGATATATTCAGTACAGAAAATCCTACACAAATCCAAAAAAAATGCATCAAAATCTGTGCAGACATAAAATCTAACTCAAATTTATAAAAACAAAACTCCACCATTCAATGAAACAAAATCTCAAACACACACCAATCATAAAACATCTGAGGAAAAAACAAAATTCTCCTTCCACTACGATTGAAATCTCAAAATTTGAACCCTGAATTAAGATTTCGATTAGGCATACCTTCCGAGGAAAAACAAATTCCTTCATCTCTCAAAATTTGAGTCAATGTTTCCAAGAAAAAAAAAAATCCTTCAAACCAAACCAAATGACAACCAGATCGATCCCTAAAACTATTTATTTAGAGTAAAAACATTAAAAAAATAATCAAATCATTTTTTTTAACCTCGAACCATAAATTTGTCGAGTTTTATCTATCCACCTAACTAAACAATTAAAAAAAAAAAACACAATAATAATAAAATAAATCCTGGGTATCATTATCAAAAAAAGACATACCTCCTCGTGATTGAATTAGTCTTCTTCCAACAGAGAGAACCCTAGCTAGAAGATTTGAAAGAGATGAGGAGAAAGAGGCGTGGCTATCACTATTGGAAAGCCAAAAATGGGATGAGGAGACACAGAAATGAACTATTATTCACTGTAATTCTCACACAACAAAAAAATTGTTCTTTTTCTTAATTTGTATTTTTTTTTACACTTTTTCTGTAAAAAATCGAGAAAAATTCAATCTATTTTTTTTTAACACGTTCAGGTAAAAATTGTTTTTTTTAATGTCTTAAAATTAGTTTTTGTGGTTGTATTTAATTTTTAAGTTTTATATACAGCGGGGTTTTCGGTTTCTCTCTCTAGAAATTAGAAGGTGTTGTTGGAATAGGGATTGGTTTCTCTCTCTGGAGGAAAGGAAAATTTGTTCTTTTAGCCTGTAAGAGGAAAGGACGGTCACCGACCATGATTGTGTTTTCTTTTGGTTTTGGGGACCAAAAATAAAAGTTTCAAGTGACGGAAAGCACAGGCTGAGGTTTGTGGGACCAATTACTATTTCGTAGGTTTATTTGACTGTTGTTGTTGATGTTATGATGTTTTTTCTTGGGTCCGTTCCGTAATACTGTAATCAATGTTACCCCTACAGAGGTTGGAGAGGAGAATTGGGATAATAAGGCCGGGTATAAAAGTTGTTTTGCCCTGCCACATAGTTTCCTCATTATGATAAAACTGGTAAATTTTATTAAAGTAATACTAGATTTGTGCCCGTGCTACGCACCGGGCATTTTTTTCTCCCTTTAATTTGGTGTGCGCGGGGCTTTACCCCGCCCCGTGGCGATGTTTTTATAATTTGGCATGTGCGGGGCGAATATAGATCATTATCATCACTTATAATTGGTGTTTTGATCTCAAACTCTCGGTGGTTTGATCTCAAACTCTCAATAGTAAATCTATGTAAAATTTGAATAGTAAATAAACTATACATGAAATTTGAATAATCATACTAAACTCAGATAAATAACGACCAAAAGTATAAGTTAATTTAAATTTACGAGGTTCTTTACGGAAAGAAATACGAATAATCAAAACTGCATGTCTAATTTTGTTTGACGTTTTACTCTAATGTTACGTGGGTAGTTGTCCATTCCGGATATCCTTTCTTTTCAGCCAATTCTGCTAATGCGATTATATCTTCGAAGTTTTCATCCTTTCCATCATCTGACTCTGCTAATGTTGGCATTTCTGTATGCACCTCCGATTGTTTGCTATTTCCATCCAATTCCGTTGCAGGGGTTATCTCTTTGAAGCATTCATTATTTGCATCATTGTTGTTTGAATCCTGTAGAGACACATAAATTTATACTTTCAATTTGTATATTATCTTTATATCGTGTATATCTTAGTTAAAAAACTTTGAACTTTAGAATTACCTGTTCCATCTTTTTGATTCTGTATTTTGCTTCCAGTCCATAGTCCAAAGGATAAATATTTTGCACCGAGAAAGTTGTGTAGTTGAAAGAATTTTGATTTAGGTGCACTTCGAAGATAAACGACAATGCTATTGAGTCCCATATTTCGCTCACATTTTCAGCCAGATTTTCCTGTCAAACGAATTATTTTTTTAGATAGTCGCATTCAGTATCATAATATGGTGTTCCAATGCTTTAGTTTTACGGTCATACCTCAATATTAATGGTGCTGATTTCCATAAGTTTTGATACTCTCACATTATTTAGGAGTGGTTCAGTTGTTTGTCCAAGTACGATTATGACAGTTGTTTGTGTATCATCTTTTACTTTCAACTCTAGCTTGTACCTTGGTACTGCTCTGTTAACTTGTCTCCTGCAGTTGTCGCACCATTTCTCTCCACTACGCCAGACGTGTCTCTTGTTGCATCTTGGACATGCCATATAAAACCAGGTAGATCCTTTTACAATATCGATCACCGTTGCTTTGAATGTGAACGTTGTTCCCTGTTACATGTTTTTGATTATATTGATATATTTACTTTTGCATCCTATATGTTTAGATAGCTTGATTAGATATGTTACCTCATTTTCCGGATTGAACGGTAGCTTTTGTCCTTCCTCTATGGTTATCTTGTTGTTGAAAAGCAATTCTTCCATACTTTTGGAACTTTTTGTTTCTGTATTGAAGAGCGCTAAGTTTTTCGAACCTGCATACCTGTTTATTTTTTAAAGTTAATTTGCGTATTTGTTTGATAACTTTTATTGTAATTTTTTTTATGTATAAATACTTACTTTTTCTTCATCTCTTGAACCTCTGGTATGTCTAGATCCACATATACCTTTGTTCCCTTTGATGCTGCCAATACATATTCCCCTGCGTTGACATTATGAGTGTTAGTATGAAGATAAGAACTTTATTAGAACTCACTCTAGTAATAGTATGATTAATCATTAAACACTTGTTTACCATTAAAAAAATTTACTGTTAGCCCCACTACTATTAGTATGATGTTTTGATCTTCCTTGATTTTGCTTTCATCCGTGATTGGGTTTGCCTGATCTCCCCACAGAGTAACTTTTACGCGGATTCCCCTTTCGTTTTCTATTATAACATCTGTCTTCATCCCGTCCATGTCCGTCATCTTCTTGCGCACTAATCCAGTTTTTACGCTTATGAGTTTTCCCATTATGTCTGCGAAATTTGATATTATTATTTTCGAAATTTAATCTGTTTTTCAAATGAATCCATTGCATTATCGTTCAAAAATGTCTTACCAGTGCAGTAGGTCATGTCCCCAGATCTCTCGAATAGTTGCTCAAGCTCTGTTAGTATGAATTTATATCTTGGAATATTTATGTCCTCTTCGGTTTCTGTTTCTACTTTAACACCACTGAAAGTTGTGAAAGTTATTCTTTGATCTCTAGGTAGGGGCTTATACTTCCCGTTGAATTCATCTATATGGAAGAATTTCATTGTTATTATGTTCCGCTCTTTAAGCTTCTCTCTATGCATGTCAAATTGACTTGGTGTCAAGACACAATGTATTTGCTCTTCCTGTAAATATTCAATTTGTGCAGTTGTTTAGAAATTATAAAGATCATGTATGTTATAAATTACTGAATTTGTTCATATATGGTAGAACTTATAAAGACAAATTATAAAGACACAATGTATTTACTCACCGATTTGTCGATCAAGATCATATGGAAGCTGTAAAACTCATCTGTTTTTGAATTCCTTATTTCCCAGGTACGCATTATTCTTAGCTTTCCAGACTGTTGTATCTTTCCCACGTTCATGTCGCTTATAAGAGGAAGTTGACGCACTGGTTGTGGCTCCGTATTTGACTTACTTTTCTTCTTTTTTGCGACGATCTTTCACAGCTCTGGTTGTGTTCTCTTCCAATGTTTGTTCCCCTGTTTTCTGATCGTCGTCTTCATCATCTGACACTACTACTCCTTTGAGATTGCAAATATGAAAGTATTAATACGTGAACATAATGTGTTTTTAATAATTATTGGTCATCAAAATTTTGGATTACTCTTTTTGTTTGTTTTCGTTATAGTGTCATTCATTCATGATGTTCCAGTTTCTTGGGATCCTGTGTTAGCTGTTTCGTTAACTTAAGAACCTGATGACCAAAACAAATACGGATACGTTAGTGGTTGTGTTTGTGTTTGCAGATCTCAAATTTTTTAAAGCCATGAACTTCTTACCTTCGTTGACAGGCTCATAATCCATTAAGTCTTCCTGATAATCTAATTCAAAAAAAAATTTGTACGCTTCGATCTTTTCATCGCCTGTTTTTCTCTTAGCTAATCTTTTACCTCTTGCCATATTTTTTTTCCTGCTCATAAATAAATTATTTGTTATGGATGCACAAATATATTATCAAAACAAATTTAAGAGAAGTTAATCGATCATACCTTGCAGTTGAATACGTTAATCGATCGTACCTTGCAGTTGTAGTTAAACTTTGGGATGCAGTATTCTCCAGTATCATGGCCTTTATATAGATCTTCAAAGTTCCGTTTTTGAGTTAGTTTTTGTATACGTTTCCTAATTTGATTTATTTTTTTAAATTCCAAATCTAGTTGTTCGATTCCTAATATATTTTCCTCTCCAAATACGTTTTTTGCTCGACTTCCAAATCTTAATGCGGTTTCCTGGTTTCCTTATATAGTTTTCTTCCAAAACACGTTAGTTTTTCTCGACTTCCAAATCTAAATAAGGTTTCTTGGCTTCCTTATATAGTTTTCTGCCAAAATACGTTAGTTTCCAAATCAATTTTTGTTTCCTAAGAATTTCCAATTCCTTTCCATCGAGAATTGATGTTCCGAAAGTTACTTGCATAGGCAATTTTAATTTGACTCCTTTGATAGTTTGATTCCTTTGAATTTCCCAACCAAGTATTTCATGCAGAAAAGTTATTGTTCAAAGGATGCTATAATTTTGGTGCCTGACCTGATTCGTCTAACCAATTAGTTTTATAAAATTTTGGATGCGAATTAGAACAGAGCAAAGCATCATCATCAAGGAACAATCTAAACACCTTTAGTTTTTGGCCTTTAATACATCATGAATTACACGGTCTATGAGTGGCATGTTGTCAAATATTTCCTGGTTGTAGGTGACCTTAGTATATTTATCTTCTTCGTTCTCATTCGTAATAATTACCATTTTCATGTGTTCTTTGCTTGTTCCCTTCGATATCCACTGGAAAAATCGTCCAGGGCAAACCATGTCACTGGCAACATATATCCCCACGTTATCTAGACTATGTGATCTGCTATCTTCTGCTAAACATGCATATGAAACTTTCACTGGAAATTGTAGTGTTGTAAGAACTACTTGAGATTGTTCTTTTGATTTGCTATTCCTTTCCCTAATCAAGCTAACTACTTTTCCAGCCATTTTGCCTGTTAGCACTTCGGCTTGAAAAATTGCGGCTGACAATTCTCTAATCAAGCTAACTACTTTTTTATGTCTCTTAACAACATTATTGGTACACCAATCTTTAGTCGTATCTTATGGCAAGAGAATCCCGTGTATTCTAAGATATTTAGAATCTGCTGACGGCTGTAATACTTCTCTCTGTGTACCTTTCATTGTCATTGTCATCTGAATCTTTACTTAAATACGTATGTTGTATTTGTAACAATAATTCTTTCTTTAAGGTCGTTAATGCGATCTCGTAGGTTTGGGTATGCTTTTTTGACAACAGTATGTAAAAATTCTTCTTTTGACCTTAGTAAATTGTGTGATTATTACGAATCATTAGATTTTTATCTGTTGATGTATCAACTCAATGAACATTTAAGCGATAACGACCAAACATCCATAACTCAAGATAATGAAATAATATACTTGAGATTCCATAATAATACGAAACAAAAAAATACATAAAATACAAATTAAGCATCTGAGTTCTAAAAATCCCAACTTAAAATTAAAATATAAATAAAAACATCTTAATTTAAATTTAAGTCCAACATTGCTAGTTGTCGCTGATGATCACCACTTCTCCATAAAAAAAATTGTTTATTTTTTTGTAGTCTTTTCATCTAAGTCACTATCGGATATCAAGATAACCCTTTGGCATATTTTTTCATTCAAATTTCTTCTATTTTCGGTTTCATTCAAGTCAATTGAAGTTTCATCGGATTCACTCTCAGATAGATTTTGCTTTCCCTTTGTTTTTCTTGTAACCTGTAAAAATCAATTTTTGTTTGAATTAGAATTATAATTTTAAATAACTGAATATATGTGTGAGTTTATCAAATTCAGTACCTTTTTATTATTATTGGCTTTTGGAGCTTCTACTTTGATAATTTTTTGCACCTCGAAACTTCTTTCTCCCCGTGTTAGCTTTTTAATTTCTAATCGAAATACACATTGATGTCTTTTGGGGGATTTTGCATTTCCCCCTTAAAATAAATAGCTATTTTGCATTACCCCTTTTATAAATTGATAATAGGTGAAACCCCCTTTAACAAGGATGTGCCGTGACCGCGCTGTTAAGTGAGCACGTACAGTGCATTCGTGTGTAGTAATAAAAATATTATATTTTCAAAAGCACAAAATACCCTCTAATCCGACGGTCCCCGATACACGAGAAATACAATCCCCATTTCTTCACCTTTCTAACAGACCAATTTTTTCTTCTAATTCCTCCACTGAAGCTCGATGTCTTCTAATTTTTTCTTAAACTGTTTTAAAAAAAAACAGGAAAGAATGGAATCCTGCTGCCATTGAAATAAGTTGATAAAAAACAGAGGGGTTTAATGATTAATTAGATGTTTAAAGGTTTGGAAAAGTTGGGTTTGATGGATTGAGAGAACATTTAGCTTCCAATCATTACAGCTGTTTAGATGTGGAGATTTAGTGATCTGGGATATATGATTCATGGATCTCTGATCTTAATCTACTACTATTAATGATTGATTTCATTGAAGAAATCGACGATGATAGTGATGATAGCAGTTTTGCTTGGTTAATCAATTCTGAATTTGTTCCAACAACTTTTGGTACAAAGTGTTTAATTCAAATGCCTTAAACAGATGTAGTGTGAACGGGTGAGCTCCATCAAAGGGGTATTCTTGTTTTCTACTTTAATGTGTCCCTGATTGTGCTTGAAGAAACCATGAAATTAAATAATTTGAATACACAATTGGTTAAAATGCTACGTTTTCTTTCAAATTATCCAAGTTCTTAGTTTTGTTGTTCTAACCAAAACATTTTAAGAAAAAATTCCCCAAAACCTAGGGTTTGTTCTTTAATGGATTTCAATTTTCCTCTCCAACTTTTAACCCGATTGCGAATCTTAATACAAAATTGAACTCTAAAAATCTTAGGTTGGATACCCATTTAAACTTTTTGGAAAACAATACACTTCAAAATTTCGACCTAATTTTTTGTTCTTAATCTGCAACCTCTGTGGATTACGCGGTGAAGAAGATGAAGTCTATATTGAAGGGTATCAATGGGATTTTACAAGTAATATTTTTATTTTTCTTATAACTTTACACACGTGAATTGCACGTGTTCACTTAACAGCACAGTCACGACACATCCATGTTATAGGGTGTTTTACCTATTATCAATTTATAAACGGGGTAATGTAAAATAGCTATTTATTTTGAGGGGGAAACGCATAATCCCCCATGTCTTTTTATTTTCCGAGATATTCTGTCTCTCAATTCTTTTTCCCGCAGTGTGTGTAACTTGTTGTTATTTTTTTTCTTTTTTGTTATTTGCCACCTTGAAAGGAAATAAAAAAAAATTCTTCAAAGTTCTTACCTTATCTCCATCTATGAACTCTTTGACCTCATTGATCGACATTCCAATTAGCTCTTCAGCAGTTTCTCCATGGACAATGAATATCTCTTTTCTAGTGAAATCTTTTACTCTAAGCTTTAATAACAATCTGTAATTAAAAAATTTATAAAATTTAGTCGTTTAATATTTCCTTGCCGGCATAAATTTCTCTGAATTTTAGTCGGGGTGTTTTACCTGGTTTGCGTGAACTCAACTTGCTTGTCGCAACAGTAGCACCAGTTGACATTGTGTTTTATTCCATGTCTGTTATTGCATTCTTGGCAAGCAGAGTAGTACCATTCCGATGATTTTTTTAAGCCTTTAATTTCTGACTCGCAGCTCAATGAGTTTCGCTGTATCACACCATAAAAAAATATGTAAAAAAAACGACGTTATACATGTATCTTTCGATTTAAATTGTTAGTGATGTATCAGCTCACCTTTTTTTTCTCCTGTGAGTCTTTTCTCTCCAACCATTCAGATGCCTGACTTATGGTTTTCCTCTTTCGTAGATTAATCAGTTTTGACATCTTCTCTGAGCAATGACAACCTTTAGTTTTGTGTAGTGAATTATCGTATAGAACTGTCATATTTATACTCGTATATGTTACCCAAACAGAGTACCAATAATATTAGGAATCTTCCTGGTTCCGTAATATTCCTTAAATAGGAGTGTTATTTCCTTCCTTTACTGTAATTGCAGTTGATCGGTTGCAATAAGGTTTTGGTTTCCTAATGTCATTGTGTTAAGTCGAGATCTTTGTGAATCAGGATATTGTCTAGCAAAAGGAAATAGCCATCTATTAGGAAACAATTTTCTGGAGATTTTGTTTTCACATAGCTTTCCATAATCAGAACATAGGTTGCCTAGATATCGTGTCATGACCATTGATCATATTCCTTTTTTAATCCTTTTTTAATGATGTAAATGCTCCTTTTTGGATCTGTGACAGAATCATATAAGAGACCTGATCGATAAATTATATGAAATTAGTTTGCATTGCTTTTTAATTTTTCGAATTAAGGTGAATCAACTGCATTTGATCAGCTGCTACAATGATTTGTTACTAACTTATTGTGCTAAGTTCAAAGGTGAACCAATTTTTTTAACAGATTTGTTGATTGTTTTCGCACAAATCATAGATGCAGTAATTGGATTTATAATGTGGACTAAAACAATAATAATAGCAAATAGAAGATTTAAATAACTCAAAACACACTATAATTGATCATATGATTCATAAAACTTTAAATTAAAAATTACATTAATAAGAATTCAAGGTTCCAGATCAATAATTAAAATTTGATAATCCTTAAGACATTATCTTTATTGGAAATTGTGTCTTTATTGGAAATTGCCTCATATTAATAATCAATGGTAAATAAGGGTGTGACACCGTAAATAGTACTCTAGGTATGATGATAGTCTTCCCAGCTTCTTCTCCAAACAATATTTCTGCCTCAATTAGCTTCTCAGACATACCAACAATTGTGTTCCGTAATCCACATCGATATCTATCCTTCTGATCACCTTTATTATCATTCCAACTCTTAGTCTAATAAGATTTTCTGGGACATTCTGAAACTCCAAAGTGTTTAAAAATTCTTCTTCATAACCAAGGCAACCTTGTCCTACTGTATCCATGCTTCTGTACTCTCGTTCTGGATTAGCCACTTCAAAACTGATCTCTGCTCTGTTCTCTCTTCTATGGACATAGTTAAAAAGATACCTTAAGCTCGCAGACATATCTACCAAAGCAGTCGTTACCTTAGGAGATTTCGATGAGAATACATTCATACAGTTCTGTATTCTTTATATAGGCTTTCGAGACAAAAAATAGATCTTACATAATATTAGGAATCTATTTTATATTTGGAATGTGTTTATCAAAACTTTGAGTCATTCTAGGAATTCAATTTTTGTATTTAATCAAAAATAGATATTACATAATATTAGGAATCTAGTTTATATTTGGAATATGTTTATCAAAACTTGGAAGCAAGACACCAACAATATCTTGAGAGTGCAACCAATACAAACGCGTTGTTTCCTTATTTATAGGTCAATCGATTTGTACGTTGATTGAAGGAATAAATAGAATTTCTCAAAATACATTCTATTGAGAAAAATAAAATAATATTGCTGCGCCTATCAACCTACGTCTTGAATGATTATCCGAACGTTCCTTTTAAGTGCATAAGTATTTTTTTGGTGGAAGAAATTAGGCAGTAAACTTAGTAAGATATTGGGACTCACCAGGTATCAAATACTCTTGAATAATGGGACGTTCCCACTATAAGTACCACGATAACAACCACCCTTTTCTTTTACTCTTAACAATCAAACGGCCATCATTTTTATTCGATTTGGATGAGAAGAATTCAAATTTTATTTCTAAAAAGGTATGTTGCATACTATACAAACGTTGAAAGAATGTATAGAAATATGTTACCTAATCTAAACATACTATATATCAATGTCATCATGTATTGGTTAAGGCAGTCTTACCTGATTATAGATTTTGATAATGAGTTGCTTACATTCATAACTGTTGTACTAAAATATTATGTTAATATGCAGCACTTGTTTGTAAAAATGCTTAACAGTAAAAATCATCTTCAGTTCTAAAAACATGGATTCACAGATTTTTTATGGAAAGTTTTACATTGAATGAATTTGAAAGTACATAAATGTCTAAAGATTATCAAATATCTCCTCATACACAACATTTTGTGAATATCCTTCAGGCTCATTGTCATTCTTCTTGATTAATATTTTTAATCCTTTTCTCCTAGTTGTCCTTGAAACAGCTACATACAACTGACCATGAGTGAATACAGGCTTGTCTAGGTAGACACACACATTTGGAAGGCTTTGTCCTTGACTTTTATTTATCGTCATGGCATAGCATACTCTTACTGGGAATTGTCTTCGATGCAGGATAAACGGAAGACTTGTTTCGGGTGTAGTCATTACTATTCGCGGGATAAAAACAATATTTCCCACACCTGGACCTATCAATTACTTTTTTCCCCAATTGTTTGACAATCAATCTAGTACCATTGCATAGTCCATCTGGTTGGCTTATATTTCGGAGTAGCATGATTGGCACTCCAACTTTCAAGGTTAACTTGTGGCTAGCCATTCCAGAACATTCATGCTTGTTAAGAAACTCCTTGTCGTAGAAAATAACGCTCGAATGATATTCCGTCGATTCTGGTCCAATATAATCAGCACTCAAATATGTATGTTCTTCGCCTGGTATACATGCTAAGATGTGTGAATTTATGTTATGCACACATTCATTTATTGGTGCTAATATACTCCGATCAGCAAGATAATTCTTATCACGCATGTGTATTAGCAAGTTGGGATACATTGTTCGTACTATTGTGTCGAGGTGATTTTCTTGACACTGTATTAGTAAATCTGAAGGTATTTCTACCCAATCTGTATCTTTCGATCCATCCAAGCTGACTGTTGGTAACTTACCATTACCCACATCAAGAACCTATTTTGAAAATTCTTCAACTTCTTCTCTTTTTTCAACAGACGTATCTCCGGTTAGCAGACGCATATTATCCGTTAATTCAAAGACTTTAAAATGTTTCCACAGTTTGACCTGCTTATAAAAGCATTAACTATTTCCTCTCTCGACCCTTCCTCAATTACCGGTAAAATTTTCCTGAAATCACCTCCAATAACCAATGTTTTTCTACTAAACAATTCCTTTCCTCCATTTTTTTCCATCATTAAATCAGCTAGGGTTCTCTGGACAGCTTCAAGTCCGTTTCGGTGCATCATTGGTGCTTCGTCCCATATAATTAAGTCGGCCCTGCATAATAAATCGGCTTCATTTGTTTTCTTAAAAATATTACAGCATGATTGTTCATTAAGCCTCAATGGGATTTTGAATCTCGAATGAGCTGTACGGCCGCCTGGTAATAGTAAGGACGCTATACCCGAAGAAGCAACTGCCAAAACAACTTTACCCTGTGCTCAAAAATAAGAAATAATGGTTCTCTAGAAATATGTCTTACCTGTTCCACCACTTCCATACACGAAAAAAAGACCACCATCTTTCTTCTCAACTGAATCTATGACACTATCAAACACTATTTTCTATTTTCTGTTTAACTCTTTTTTTAAACTCTCTGCCTCGGCAAGTACACTATTCCTGTCATAGCTTGTTTCTTCTGCAACTAAGTGGTTCCTAGGAACATCAATTCCTGACATGTCTGGGTATGGAATCTCTGAAAATTCATCCTCTTTCAAAGTCCTACCACGTTTCCACATTATTAACTCAATTTCTTGAAGAGCATAGTTCTTCAAATCATCATCTTCGTAAGTTAAATTATCATTCCCATAAAGTTTTTGGTGTTCGTGTTCAATGTCGTCTGCCAAAAGTTTCCAGTTTTTACTCCATAGTTTCTTAGGTTCAGTGACTTTACAATTCAACAAAAGCGTAACGAAAAGTTCTCGCAATCTTTTGCCATTAATATATATCATTGCTGCTTCCTTTATAGCATGGTGCCATTCCCCGTCATCTTCTAACAAACCTAGGGCTAAGCATGCTGCTTTGAATGTCAGATGAGTTACACATTCTACTGTTTTAATATCATCGTAGCTCTGACAACCTCTTTGCACATTCAATAAAATACGCAAATAATATTTCTCTCCTACAGTGGGGTGGACATAGTAGATGCGTCCTATTTTGTTGAAACCCCTCTTTCTTGGTTTCCATTCTTTAGACTCTATATCCCATGTCCATTCCGAAGGAAAGTCTGCATATGTTAGGTTCCTTGCTTTTTCATGGTCTCTATTAGCTTTCATCCAGCGAAGGAATTTTGTTGCATCTGGATCGGTTCTTTCCAAAACATCTCTCAAGTCTTCAGTATCTTTATGATAAATCAACTGCTCTCCTTCGAGATGAAATGATAATCTTTCTACGGTTGGACGACGATAATGATATTCAAAGTTCAATGTTCTCCAGAACGCTTCTGAGGAAGATAGATAACGATAGTCAAGATATTTCTTAATCTCATCAAATTTCAGTTTGGGCTTATTGTTTGGTTCAACAGTATCACTGACGTTTGATATATTTTCTTTTGGATCACTGATATCACTATCATTTGACGTCCTTTTCTTTGTTGCAGGTGTTTCCAGAATAGCGGTTACTCAGTCGCTGCCATTGTGTAAATACTTGAAAAGGTATTTTATTGACACACCTCTGCAATTGCAAACTTCTACATTGATATGTGCATCATATCTGACCAATAAGTCTAGGTTGTGTGATAAACCCATCTATTATTTAACTTGATACCTTCCTTTTCAAATCCCCAATTCGTTTGTCGACGCCTATATACTTGATACCCCCTTTCATCAGCACTTGTCTTGTCGCAGAACTTTTTAGGATATTTATTTGAACATTTTTTTTGATGCATGCAAGGAGAATTAGGTTTGACAGCCCCACATAGACCATGTAACGTATATTGACAGACTGCATCATATCCAACTCTATCTTTCTCTGGGTATGGGAACTCAGCTTGAATTATTGAATCAACATGTGCTGCAGTCTTTGGCTTGTCTTCGGGTTTAAGCCACAGTAATATATGTGCATGCGGCAATCCTCTTTTTTGAAATTCGACAGTATATATTGCTGCAATTGAAATTCAGGGGTTAGGATGGATATTTGAGTTGAAAAATTAGGAACCAAATATGCATATTGAAAAGTGGAGTAAGGATGGAGTAAATTGTAATGAAATTAAAAATACATACCTCCTTGTACTTCTCCAAAGTGTCTGCTTCCTTCAAGGTCAGACATTAGCGCTTTCAGTTTTATATGAAATACGCGACTAACTATATCTGGTCTATCAATTGGTTGTTGTCCAGGAATTTTCTTTAGAGCTTCTGTGATTTCAGACCATTTTGGATTACAGGTGAATGTAATAAATAAGTCTGGTGGTCCTAATTGTCTGCATATAGCAATGGCATCTTGGTAATGTTGAATCATATACCTCGGTCCACCAGTGAAGGTAGATGGTAAAATTATTCTACCTGCAGTACCTGGTTCAGTTTCTCCTGCTGCAACTGCTTCTTTTATACCTTGAAATACGTCAGCACGTATTTCTTATCGATGTCCTCTAACCCACTTCAATCTGCATTGTTCAATAGTAGCATATACATCAACTACAAACTGCTGGAATAGTCGTCCTCCTCGAATAAGGGTCTGCTTTTCATTTGATCGTTGTTGCAGTCTAAAGGCATAGTACTCTCTCATAGTTATGTTTTTTCTTTTTTTCTCAAAACCCAATTCATCGTCTCTTACACTGGTATTGTCTTTGTCATATGGAATATCAGTATGAAAACTATCCTCATCGTAAGGAAACAAAAGTGGATATTGCAAAGCCATGTAACTGGGATGCAATTCAGATATATTTTTCAAGCCACTTTTCTTCTCATCCACAATTATATCTCTAGTTCCATCACCCTCGGGGTCATCAACGGTAAGCCCAGCGATTTCAGAAGTAGTTGGAAAATTGTATTGTTGTGCATTCCTTTTAACAATGCTAATAAGACGCAGCTCCACCTTACTTAGTTGGTCTTCTTTATACCTGTCTCTCCACATTCTGAATGTTTTTGCAAAGACTGTTGTTGTTGTCTAACATTTTTATCAATCCTTTTATAATAGAGTCGTCCAATGAGTTTGTGGTTTCTAGCTCGTAGTCGTCTACTTTTTCCATTTCAGGATCGGCTTCGGTATCTTTTTTCTCCTTATCTTCTTTTCTTTTGGAAATAACATTTTTCCGATTTTGTACTTCGTTCTCAGTATCATAGACATACAGCTGGAGAAAGGAAGGTGGCTGACCATCCAAAGGTAACAAAGAACCCATTTTGTGATGATTTTGACCATACATTGTAAATACCCATGGAGCGGAACTATCGTTCTGATGATTCTTTATTTTGGCACCAATCGAGGTAGATGCAAACATGGAATTATACGCTCTAATATTTTTTTATGAATTTTGCTGGTCTTGATCCACCATTTGTATATTGCAATAGGTTTTTAAAAAACACAGGTGTATCTTTGAGGAGAGGTAATTTTACAGTTCCTTTCATGCAACACATGTTGAATTCAGGTAAACTTTTCTTATCTCTTTTGTTGCATCTTTCTTCATCCCACATAATTGCTTGGCAATGACGACATACAGCTGTTGAACCACCAATATTATGCTTTGTCAGGTCCATCACTATTTCAATTAAGAAGCATACAACAGTGGTTAGTAAGGATGGAAAAAAAATAGTTTTAAAAAAAGGAAAAAGAAACTAATTTGTATATGGGAATTCTTTGTCCGAATCAGAATTGCCAGCTTCGGTTTCTTTCATGTCATTGTCTGCTTGATTTAGCAAAAATATAATAGTGCAAATTAGTAGCATAAACTAATAGGCAGGAAAATCACAACTTAGGTGTCTGCACATGAGCAATAGATCTTACCATTTAGCATGTAATTGAAAACAAAAGGTTTTCTTCTTTTGTTTGGTTCAGAAGGTTCAATTTCTGGTGCAGCTAAAGTGAATATGGATAGTTAGTTTCAATATAAATAATACATATTTGTATATCAATTGTTATAAGACCGAGAAGATTTACCTTTTCTTTTTTTCCTCTTAAGCAGTTTCATCCTATTTGTACGACACCGTTGAATTATACGTTTCTGCACCCCTTTTTTTTTTCCAGGAACATCTTCTCCTGAGTAAAAAAGTAAGAGTAATCGAAGTAACAAAAACTATTCTGATTTTTTACAATTCATCTGCTACTTGTATTCTGAATGGAATCTATACAAAGCAATAGAAAAGATACAAACCTTTTGTGCAAGGCAATGCTTCCAATGGATTTTTTTGTTTCACCCTTTCTCTTCGGTTTATCTCCATCTCTAATCTTCTTTGTTGGATTAGAGAAGAATATTTTTCTTTGTAAATATTGTTGTGCTGAAGTCTGATAGATCTTAGGGCGACATAGAAGGACTTGTTGAGTAACAAAGAGAGTCTCAAGCTTCTAGCAATCCTGCATGTTTCTTTTTGAAACTTATTGATTTGTTTTTGATTGATTGCCATGTCTGAAAGCTTTACAATTGTTTCTGATACTTGATGGTGCTGTATTAGAGCCTTTATATACATTATTAGATTTCCAACAAAGGCACGGTTTAGTTTCCTAACATAGTAACGATTTAGTTTTCCTAAATTGTATTGAATTCCAAAATTGAGACGGACTGAATTGTCGCCATGAAGGAATTCCAAATTTACATACGGTCTGAATTGTCGTCATGAAAGAATTCCAAATTTAAACGTCTCGGCTGAACCAATGATAGGTTGCCGTGTGTCTTCACCAGAATGCTCAATTCACAAAACTGAAAAAAAGACCTATTTCGGCCAATAGGAATTGAGGGTTTCCTCACCGTTCAACGTGGGAGTTTTTTTTGTCTAGGCCTTTAAGTCTTTAGATATTTTATTGTGTTTTGTGGGACCCTTATCAATAAAAAATTTAGTTGTTTGTGTTTGGTGGGGGGTATTTATTAAATTTTAAGGATTATATAATATTTTGTGGGACCCTTGTATAATAAAAATCTGTTATAATAACTAAAAAGTATGAGAGAATAAGTAAAACAAAAATCAAAAAATTACCTAGCGATGGAGACTACACCGGGCGATCTACACTACACCGAACGGTCGAGACTCGACCGCTCGGTGGAAACTTGACCTGGCCAGTTTGCTATGCCCATAGGAACCGGCCTAAGCAACCACGTTTTTTTTTTAATTTAGGCACCTAGCAAATGATTATAAATGCCCACTCCTCAAGAAAATGTCCATAAGATAATTATGGTTCAGAGAAGAAGTATTCTCGAGCCGAAATGATCAGACTTAAATTCAAATTGGATAATCTTTATTGATGCTGCTTTTAAGAAAGAATACGCTCTTATGGCCTATGCTTTTATCCTTTACTCTGTGAACAACGAGATTTTGATCCACATCTCAGCGGGATCAGAATGGGCATCTTCGACATTTCATGCAAAATCAAAAGCTTTACTAAAGGTTTCCACATGGTTAAATGAAAACATTTTGTCAAGTGTTTTCATAGTAACGGACTGCAAAACATTGGCAGATATAATTAACAAGGTTAACAATGATTCTCCTTGGAGTGCGAAAAACACCATACAAGAAGCCTCCACGGTTCTGGAAAGATAATCACAAGTGCATGTTAAGTATATAAATAGAAAGCATAACCCAGCTGCGGACTACATAGCTAAAGATGCTCGAATAAAGAATCTTCAGCATATGTCATCCCATCTACAACAAAGAGTTTCAAAATCTAGTGTTATTTCCAATGTTTTCGACAAAAACGAACTTGTAAATCTATTGTACTATATTTTCTAGTTAGTATATTATAACCTTTCCATCAAAAATTATAATAATAATTAGATACCTAATGTTA
The DNA here is from genome assembly GCA_023531105.1 of Papaver atlanticum. Classification (NCBI taxonomy): domain Eukaryota; kingdom Viridiplantae; phylum Streptophyta; class Magnoliopsida; order Ranunculales; family Papaveraceae; genus Papaver; species Papaver atlanticum. The sequence goes on along the minus strand of JAJJMB010006998.1, from coordinate 3,341,288 downwards.
TGATGGTGTTTGGGTGATAAATGTTGTTTCTTTCATGGCATAAAAGTCCGTGGAACTGCTTCTGCTACATCCCACTATTTTATTTTATTTTGCAATTGATTTCCTAGTTTTTATCAAGGTTTTTCCGAAGGAAATTATGAAATCTCAATATAATCATAGAAAGTTTTAGCAAATTTAATGGACAAGATGTAAACTATGAGAAGTCTGGTATTGCTTATAGTCCTAAAACTGGGAATAACATGAAGATTGAAATCACTAACATTCTCTAAGTAGTTTATATACTACCTTTGTACGCCACTAACATTCTCAACCAAATCATGTTCATTCTTTTCTTTTCCACTTCAAATGCACCATAATGAATGTGCAACAAAATAATATGAAATTTATCCAATATGCCCATTAAATTTGCCCTTTGATTAATGATCGGTATTAATAAATTATGCAGTTGTTTACTTTTATAAGTATCATCATAGCCATCCACATGGTCCAGTTATTGGATGTGATACTGCTAGATCAAAACTGTTCGAGCAGCGCACGGAAGAAAAAATAACAGATAGTTTAAATTTATTTTTATTAGAAAGGAAAGGAATCATTTAGGGTTTTATTTGGGGCATCAAATTCTCGTAGTCGGCCATGATTATAAAGTTTGATAACTTAACGAAGCTTTGATTTCTAAGTTTGCGTGGAGAATGTTGGATGATCTTAATGCTTTTGGGGTTGATGTCCTTAAACACAAGTATTATGCCAAGTGTAATGTTATTTCTGGCAATCTCAATACTAATGGATCTTGGATATGAAAGGTTGTCTGTCAGGGTCTTGATGTGGTTAAAACCAACTATTATTGGGAAATTGGAGATGGGAAGAACAAAAGAAATTGGAGGGACCATTGAGTCCCTACTTTTATCTCTATTATTAATAATCAATTAGTTAACAATGGCACTAAGTGGTGGAACATGAACATACTGAACGTTTCATTGAACCTAATACTGTCTAGCAAATTTGCAGAATTACGGTTACGATTCCTATTCAAGGAAATGATAGAATCAGACAGAGATGAACTAGCTAGGAACGATCTATTTAGTATAGAGTTTACTTACAACCGCATTCTGAAAAATAGTCATCCAAATTCCCCTAGTAATAATATTAGTTTCCCTTGGGGATCAACTTTATGTGGAAGTGTGTGAATGATTGTTTACCTGATAGAGATAGATTAGAAAGGCATATTAAAAATACTGATCTCAACTGCACATTTCATACCAGTAATTATGAAACTCTACAACATTTATATATTTATGGGTTTCCCGTCATTAATAGAGACTGGATTGCTCTCGACTCAAACCTGTTTTATTTTATTTATAATGTGAAATTTGGCCAGTGGCTTTTCAACTGGTTTAGTCATAATGGTTTTTTTATCGAATTATGTGGGTAATTTGGAAGCAAAGACGTGTTGTTGTGTTTGGCAGGTTACATGTAAATCCACATAACTCAATAAACCACATTGAGAAAGAGATTAAGGATTGTGAAACTTTTCTTGTGAGGAGTTTAAATGCTCTGACTCCCTATTAGTTACAAGTGAAGCTTAGAAAACTCTCTAGAAATTTTTTGATGCCTCATATGATGAAAACTGATCTAACTCTATAGGCATTGGACTAGCTAATCAAAATAAATTTTGCAGGAGACTTCAAAAGAGAAAAATATAACTTTGGATTTGCATTAGATGAGACGCAGACACATGCGTTGGCTTTGTTGGAGGAAAGAAAGTAGGAAATTTCCAAGGATATTAAGTAGCTTTATATGCAAAGATACATTAAGAATGTGGTGGAAACAATTAATAGTTCAAGAAGCAGGGAACTACAAACACCATTATTTCGTACTGTTTATTGATTTCGTTTATATTTCATTAATGAATGAATTGTATATATGTTCAACGAGAGGCAAACTCTTGTGTTGAAACTCTTGTTGTGCATGCTAGAGTAATCTAGTTAATGAGGTGTGGATTTCTTCTCCCCAGCCTTAAAGGCGTTTCTCTCGATTGTTAAATCGTTTCACATATATCAAAAATGGTGATTTTTGTTGTTGTTGGTGTAACGTGGTTTTATGTATCCATGAAGATCGGAGTTTATTGTAATGCATATTATTTTCCTTTTTCACATTTTCATATTAATTAGTAAAGAAGATAGATTCAACAAATCAGAATGGCAGAATCGTGGATGTTATATATAAATATATTAGTACCACCTCCCTTTCAGTTTTGGTCAATGGCTCTCCATGATATATTTTCATCCATCTAGAGGAATTAGACAATCTTTCACCTAATTATCTCTTCATTCTTGCAATGGAATTTTTGTCTAGACATCTCAGTACTGCTCAGCAGAACAACACCATCAAAGGTATTAAAGTGGATGCTAATTCACCAGCCATTAATTATTTGCTATTGCAGATGGCTGCTTGATTTTCACTCAAGCAAATCTTTCTTCAGGAGTTACTTCACAATTTAAGTTCCCAATTTGGCCAAGTCATAAATTTTAAGAAGTCTGCAGTCCATTTCAACAAGTATACCAGACCTGAAGTCGCCGAAACTCTTACATATATCCTCAGTGTCAAGACAATGAATGAAAAATAAAAGTACTTGGGATCACCACTACTTCTTTGTCATTCAGAGATAGAGCCTTTTAAGTCATTAAGGAAAACTTTGAGAATAGGTTATCCATATGGTCTTCAATATCTCTTACTTACTCACACAGGTAGAGCAACCATGATTAAACATGTCCTAAATTCTATCCTTGTTTACCAAATGGTCACTTTTAAGTTTCCAAACCAACTCATCATCAGCTTACTACAATTCAAAGAAGATTCTTTTAAGGTTATACTTCTAACAGAGGACATAATCTTATTTCTTGGCATAAGGTGTGCAAGCCTAAAGACATTGGAGGACTTGCTTTCAGAGATTTATAAAAACTCAATCTAGCTTTGCTCACAAAGCTAGCATGGAAAGTCTGTAATGAATCTAATCAACTCCGGGTGAAACTTCTTGGAGGCAAGTACTTCAAAAGTGGTGGCATTCTTCATCAAACCATTGAGCCTAAAAATTGCTCTTAAACTTGGAATGTTATCTCTAAAGGTCTTAAAATTGTTCAACATAAATATTTTATGGAAATCAACAATGGGAAGAGAACTAAGATTTGGTTGTTAAGTGTATACCTGGTATTGATCATCCATCTACTCCAATACATGACTTATTCAAAACCCTGTCATGATGTTGGTAAATTTCTTATCTTTGAGACTAGTACCTGAAATGTCAATATACTAGCTGATACTTCTAAAAGAATTAAGAACCTGTTCTTAGATACTTCTAAAGAAGATGTGATGATATGGACTCCTGCCAAAGATGGTAAGTTCTCTGTTAAAAGTCCTTACAAAGATCTGACAATATGCTCTAGGAAAATTCAAACTAATGGCAGAACCATACAATCTACAGTATGGAAAACCTTATGGAATTGTAGTATATCTCACAGAATCAATCTTTTCGCATGTAAATGCATTCATGGAATTCAGCCTGCCAGAAGAAAATTGGCTCTCTATAACAACAACATCAATACTCTTTGAGGGGTTCGTGGTAACAACAAAGAAATTATCGAACACTTACTCCTAGAATGCAGACATGCGAGAGCAATATAGAGATGTATCAATATTGATATAGACACAGTGAGGAGTAACTATAACAGCTCAGAATGGTTACAGGTTGGTTCACTACCAATAACGCTAACTCATACGAAAAATGGTTATATACTCTCATGATTGGATCCCGGATTATTTGGAAAGACATGCAATGATGTCTTTCAGGAAGTAACTCTGAACCCTTTCAATTACGTTAATAGAATTCATTATCATTTGGTTTCGCATTTGCATGATAATAGTACTAGTCATCCGTACCCTAGTGATAATAGAATTTCACAGTGGTTACCTCTTACACAAGGTATTGTTAAATTTAAGGTTGATGCATCCTTTAATCACCTCACTAACCAACTTGGCATTGGAATTACGATCCGCAATCACATAGGTACATGAGAAGGGATTCGAGAAAACTATGCAGATGGAGTCTCAAGACCAAAAGCATGGGAGTGCATGGTTGTTTGTGAATCTTTGGTATGGGATAAAGAAAAGCTTTTGGAGAAGATTCACATTGAACTTGATGCGAAATTAGTCATTCAAGCTAGTAGTAGTGATTCATTAATCATTCAATTGGTGAACCAAAATATAATAAAAGAGATTAAGCATTTAAGTTCAAGTTTTAATTACTGTAGTTTTGCATTTATAAGTCGAGACGTCAATCAGGTTACGAATGCAATGGCCAAATTTTCTAAAGAGATGGCAATGGATGCAATAGCCAAATCTACTTGAGAGACGACAACTACAGTTGAGTTCTTTAATAACTATTCTCCTACCATTTATAGTCTTCTGGGAAATGACCAAAACAATTCTTCTACCTGATCAGTAAAATTTATTTTATCCAAAGAAACAACATAATTTGAGAGGTCTTATTCTTATATTGATGATATGTATAATTCTCGAGAATGTTGAGTTATTGGTTCACATACAACACTACATAGTTGAATCTCAATTGAGGTTTTCAGGCATCAAGAACACACTAATTCAATTTTATGCTTAAAAAAAATTATCAGTTAAGTTTCACCGAACCTTAGAACATATCCCTTTTAGCAAGGAAAAAACTATATGAGGAGTATTTGATTAATACTCGCGAAAGGAAAATGAATGATCCAAACAAAAAGAATAAAAATGTACGAGATTTGGTCTAATGAAATATTTTTGAAACATGGCTGTAAATTAACAGTGAAAGTTATATATATTACTGGGATCATGTATCACCATAATCATTAAATACGTAGCCATATTTGGAAATTTTCCCAGAGGATCTACCGTTATTGTTCTCAAATCTCAATATGACTTCAGCTAGTGGGAGTTTGAACATTATGAATGGAATACTCATATTTCTCTCGACCCTCCCTTTCTCTTGTACCGCTAACTAACTTTATGAATGGAGTCCGATCACACACCATCATGTCCAGAAAGATAAAGAAAGTATTTATCGTCTTGTTTAGACATTAGACAAGGTTGATTGTTTTTCTGGTTACTGTCAAAGCTATCATCCATCCGTCCTATCATTTTGACACTGGTCCACGTTAATAGGACCGGTAGGTATGGTATTTTCGAAGCGGCGATGCCATTTGCTGCATTATATACCATGACATTTAGGACATTTAGGGACTTTATAGGCGAGTCAACATTTTGATGTTGAATGCTAGAATATGCTTTCGAGGTTTGAATTGTGGAGTTCAAAGTTCAAACAGACTCACTTTAAATGCAAACGTCAAAGCCAACAGTTCGTTAAAATTAATGAAGTCAGTCACTCTATTAATTTATTTATTTTGAAGGAGAAATATAGAGAAAGATAAAAGAGACACAAAGAAAAGTATTTTCCATTGATTAGAATTAGTATAGTTACATGGATAAATACTTTATATACATGGAAAAGGGAAGACCAAAAGACTATCTTTTTGGACCGCACATTTATGGGCCGTAGGCCCTGTAACACTCCCCCTTGTGCGGTTCAATAACAAAACTTTATACATAGTGCTTCTTCAAATGTCGTTCTCTCCTTGATGACTTGTGTCGAAATCAATTGCCTTACTAAAACTTTGACAAGGAAAAACCCAGTGGGATAAAACCTTGGTACAATTCTTCTCATGTAGTACTTCACATGTTGTCTCGTACTTTACATGTAGTTCATCACATGCAATACGATCTTCAAAGATCGATGAGTCTAAGTTAATTGCCTCGTTAAAACTTCATCAGGAAAAACCCAGAGGGACAAAACCTGAACTTAAGAAAAAAAGAGTACAATATTAATTAAACTTAGAACATAGTTGGATGCATATACGTTGCCTCATTAAAACCTTGACAAGGAAAAGAGTACAACGTGACAGATGCAAGTAGAGGTGATCTGTTGCAGATGATCACTTTGCTCCGTTGAAGTTAACTAGTTGCTTCACAACTCCTAAGGCAGAAAATCCTCGTGGGAAATACAATAGCCTTACCTGGGAAATTACATTCCCGGTGTTTGTTGTTGTCTCATTAAAAACATTACCGAGTAACAGCCTCGGTGAAGGAAAATAGTTCAACACACCATTAGATGCTCCCCCTGACGTCAAGACAATTTTCATTAGTCTAATGCAGTCAAAAGGAGTATATCACACTTTACTTTGGTGACTTGAATATTATAAGACCATGTTGTTGATTCTGGAAGTTATGTTGGTTAACAGACTATCGCGTTTCATTTCTTTGATTCAGATATTTTCAGTAATATCAGAGCGATCTTTATGTCTTCAACATTTAACATACTTGATGTTTTTAGTGTTGTCTCGCTAAAAACCTTGTCGAGTAACAAAACCCTTTGGGAAAAACTATTCTCGATCGAAGGGAAAAAGAGTGCAACACAGCTTCAATTTCGAAGTAAATTATGTCGACATCATATCCTTCGATCCTCCCCTTGATGTCGGTATCTCCCCCTGATTACTTTCATAGTTGTTCCAGACTGTTCCTTTAGTCGTGTACTTTTCGAAACTGAACATCGGTAATGACCTAGAAAATAGTCTACTGTATCTCCCCCTGATTACTTTCGTTGGAGAAGAGATTATTGTTCCTTTATAATCAACAACTTTTGGATTGCACTTTCATTAGCATTCCTTTTAATGTCTTTGCAGGGATAAATCATATTTATGTCAATGGTGACTTTTAAGTACATGATGACATTTACTATACCATTCTAATAACGTTGCGTTGGCGCTGAGCTATATTTAGCTAACAAGTTCCCTAAGGATGTAAAATTTAATCGAGTACATTATTATACTAAGTACAACAATGCGTCTATTGTACTTAGATATGGGAATTTCATCTCCCAACACATCTTCGTCATCTTCCTTTAGACGAAATGGTCAGTTACTTATATTTGAACCTCGACTAATCATGGGAGTGCTATCAGGATGCATGTCTTTATTAAATTTCCTGACAACTTTAGACATATGCAAACTGGTGGAATAATATACCACAAGCTCAGTATTGGGTAGAGCTTTCCCCATACTTTTCATCTCAAATTCGGATTTCAAATAGCTTTTAAGGTCTCTTATTACATCAAGAGTACCCATCATGTATGTACCATCGACATAGATAGCTACAATTCCAAATCAGGAACTTTCTTGTAAATACGCAAGGAAAAATACCTTACTTGTCTATCCCCTCCAAATCAAATAGTCACTTAGACGGGTATACCGCATCCGCCTGATTGCTTCAATCTATAAGTGAGCGTTATATCTAACTGTAAACGCACTATGTGGTTTAGAGTCACTTGATCTGGGAAACAAAAGTCTATCAAGTACTTTTGTAAATATCTACTATCTCTTGATTCTTTCAGAGCTACGTAACAACCACATACATATGCTGCATTTCAAGTCCTTTTGAAATTACCAAGCTAACTAAGTAGCGGAACGCTATAACGTTCATTACTAGAGGACAATTCCAGAGCTTTGTGAGAAACCTCGCGCCACAAGGCGAGTCTTGATACTTTGAGACTTCATTCTTTCCACTGTGCTTTATGATAAATAATCATGTTTGTCCCATAGGCTTTGCACTTGGTTGGTTAGCACTACCACACCAAATACCTGTATATTTGTCAAAGAACCAAGTTCTACCTGGATTGTGTAGGCCAAATATGCTCTTTGTTGACATTAAATAATAAAAAACATGGTTCGATCTCATACTGCTCTATTTCCTTGAGCAACTATATATAAAAATAATCATTAATATGCTCGCACGATCTTTCCAGTGACTCGTGTGTGTTCTCATAATCCTTTAGGATTTCATTGTTCTCTGGAATCATTAAACTTTGGAGCGTCCTCCAGTTTTGATTCATGGACATAGTCAGAGACAATCAAATGAGATGATTTCATTAATGATACAAATTATAGGTTATGCCTTACTCATCTACTTCCTTTCTAGGTGAGCATTGATCGAACCTGGTGGTCTCTCCATCTTCCTTTATGGAGCCACGGCCTCAACCACACTTCCACTAAGTGTAGTTGCAACACCTTAGACTATGATGTATATCCCTTATGAGGATTCGTAACCTTGCAGGTAGGTTTGCAGTTGGTATGTGTGATCTCATCACTTTAGCGACATCAGTGTACATTCTGAAAATCGATTATTCTTTGTCACTTAACATTTACATTTGTGGAGTATTAGAATCAATATGAGACATAGTGGGAACACACCACGACAATTCCTGTCGTTCCCTTAGAAAATACTTTTTCTTATCTCCCCCTAACGACGGTAAGACTGTCTCATTAAAGTGATAACCCGCAAAGCTAGCGGTAAGAGATCTCCTGCCAAAGGTTTTAAAAATGCGGATAATTGTTGGAAATTCTTGTCCAACATAGTCACTTAATTATTTTGATGACCCATCATAGTACGATGTGGAGTCGTAAGGGCACATATATAGTGCAACCAAAATTGCGTAAGAACAAAAAAAATGTCAGGCTTATATCCAGTTACCAACTGGTATGCAAAGAATGGTTGACCAATTGTGGGTCTAAAACGAATAAGTGAAGATGCGTGTAATATTACATATTCCCCAAGCAGTTAAAGGTAGGTTTGTACGCATAAGCATGCCTTAGGCACAATCTGTAACCTTTGATGATAGCCTTTGCGAGACCATGGGGTATAAGATACTCTACATTGATCATATTAAACATGCAATAACCATCAAGTCCTTTTGATGTGCACTAGCTAGCATTTTCAAGGGGTGGTGAACCCTTATATGTATAATATGTGCTAGTAGTTTTCCAAACGCAAAACTTCTTGGGAACTATAACTAGTTCAAAATGTCAAAACATTCACCAGAGCCATAAGTCACTTTAATGGTCCGCATTCTGCATGAATATTTTTATAGATTTCACCTCGTTTTCTTTCTAATATGTAATTTTTACCATTTGCATCTTAGGATGGTCCCGATCATGTTTTAATGAAGATTTTGTGAAATGAGTGATATGCTCTCTTACTTAAAGCATAATGGGAAGGGGAGGGGGGGGGGGTGTTGTGCATCTAGTACTTTAGAAAACACTTATTGAGAGATATATCGTCACTTCGCATTCTGTCAATCTTTTTCCCATTGTTTCGTTCACTCAAACACAGTGATGTACGTATGATTCCTTTCAAAACGAAACATCATGTCACAACCAAAGTGCTTTTATGGTTATGTCAAAGCCTGTATGAGTCAATTCCCAACATTTCATCGACGGAGTCAATATGGATTCAATAATCCAAATACTACAGTGATTTTCATTTCACTAGATTGACTCATTAGTTTCTCTAAGATATATTTCCTTCCAAATATATTAGAGACTATAAAAGATGCAATCAATTATATTCTCATCATTGTGATGTTCCACATGATATCCACTTGCATGGGTTTCTGTGGAATTTAACAAGGTGTAATTATCTCTTGGTACATGTAGAGATTTTGTGACATCTTTGTTCTATCTTGAAAACAAATTTTGAGTAGTGCTTCACTCGATGATCCAATCCTCGTAGTCACATTATAAGGAAATAGTTCAACAACTAGTTTAAATTCCTTAAGCTAGTGGAAGAAAAACAACTATGAGTTGGACACTTGGGGCTTGAGAGTTTTAATAAGTTGTGTGGCCTTATTACGTAATAAAAGTGGGATTCAACTCAAGTACTTTAGAGTGAATATATATTACGTGTCACCCAATATATCTCAAGTGCTTTAAATAATTTTTCGTCTCGTGATATATAATTATGTACTTTTCTTAAGTGCTAAAAATGGGTCTAGTTCAACTGAAATCAAATGGCTAGGCAAAGTTCTTCTTGCCAATAAAGTTGACGACTAAAGTATTCCTACAGAATCTATTGTTACTATGGTACCTGCATTACATTGCTTGTACCAATACCAGTAACAAGATTCATTCACAACTCTTTTATTTTGATGCAAGCTAGAATTACATCTTAGCTTAATCCAATGTTCGGTTGATACCTGTACTTTGGTGTCATTACTACCGGGTACAAAAATACATCTTTGTCTCATAATATATATATGTCCATTTTCACATGCTTCACATGAGTTAGTATATCTAACCCTCATTACTTCGGGGTTCTTTCCATTTTCAATTTTGCTACATTTAGCTAATTTGAGAAATTTCTTTATCACAACAGGCCAAGAGCATCTCATTTTGAATGTCAACCATTTACTTTAGGTTGAATAGCTTACTAAATATAGTGAATCTCTTGTTGATAACATATACTGGTTCATTAGTTTTGATGAAGTAGAAAAAATGGAAGAGGGAAAAAAAATATGACTCATTTCACTTTTTGTGAGTTCTTCCACAAAAATTGGGATGCATGTGTTTAGAAACACAAGGGCATATGTAGCTCTACCTTTTAGACAGTGCGTTGTCATTGACATAAAGTTGTATGAAGGAATAAATTCCTTTGTCTTTTTCAAAGAAATGATTTCCACCTCAAATGCACAATAATGATGCTCAAGTACTTCTGAGTCCAAAATGTCATTTTTGAGTCGAGTTGGGTCCAACGGGAAAAGACCTTACTAAAAGAAAACCATAACCCGGTTAACGGCCAAATTACGATGATCCAGTTAGTAGTGTTAACTCGTTAAGATCATAACGTGCTCAAGGCCCATGGAGAGTTACATGCCCATTTAAAAAGGTAATAGTGCAGTTTAATGTTTTGGTTTCACAGGAAATAAAACAAACAATTAAATGACACCATTTTTAAATAAGTGTGACATTTATACGAAATAATTATAATTATTATTCTAATTGTATATGTGCATGAATGTATTTGTGGAAACTAAAAGTTATCTCTATATTGACTTTGCTATGCATGAATATATTTTTATTATTTTTATTTTTATTGTATTTGCATGTGCATGAATGTATTTGTGGAAACTAAATTGACTTGCTTGAATGCATGAAAATATTTTATTACTCTTATTTATGAGTGGAAGGTAATTATGGATATTATATACTCCCTCCGTCATAAATTATTAGTCCGCTTTGACTAAGTCAAGATATTAAGGAGACCGGAGGAGTGTACCAAACTATCCCTATTAAATGTTATGTTATTACTAAAATTAAAAGGAGTATATGGAGCATGTAAGAAAAATACATATTTGGTAATTTTATTATTTTATAGAAATGTTTAAATAGAAGATAAAAATAAAAATATTTATGGATTGATTTAGTAATTTTGTTTCCTATCGAGGAAGATATCATTTAAGACGATTAAATAGAAGATAAAAATAAAAATATTTATGGATTGATTTAGTAGATTTGTTTCTTATTTAGGAAGATATCATTTAAGATTTTTGATTGGTTATATTTAAAATAATCTTATAATTATAAAAATTAAAGGATATATTTGAGAGTTTGACTAAAAAATATGACAATAAACAGAAGCTGGTCAGTATTTTAGGACAAACGAAAATAGAATAGAGGACATAAATTTTAGGACAGAGGGAGTATTAGTTACCATTTATTTTTTTATTTTTTTCATTTTTAATTAACATGTATATTATTATTAAAAATCTTTTAATTACCATGTATATTATTAATTAACATTAATTCATTAATTAGTTCAAATTGTATATTAATTAACATTGATTCATTTTTATGAAGCTAAAAAACGTTTCATTATAATATTCATTTTTATAATAATACAGACGAACAAAATTTATGAGAAAAATGTAACAACACACAATAAATTTATAATAATACGGACGTTACCAAAATTAATAGAACAAAATTTATGAGAAAAATGTAACAACACACAATAATTATAGTAAATAAATATCACAAAATCATAACTATACAGGATTAAATTAAATCTAACCTAAGATTTTGGCGTTACACAAAACAGCTTTGAACAAATCAATTAACCATACAAATACAAACAAATCATCCCTCATATTAACAGTACAGACATCGACCAAATTTGTAAACAAATAATACGTACATAATATGAATATGGCATATACATGACTAGATAAAATTTAACCTATTTCACTGACACACAGACATAAGACTTTCATATACTGATAAAAAAAAATTACAAAAACAATGAGTCTTTGTTGTTGTTATTATTATTATTATTATTATTATTATTATTATTTTATTTTTATAACAAACCAAACAGATAGTCCTACAACTCTAGGCTTAAAAGACAAAAGCATAATCGTTGATTGCAAAAGAAAAAGTAAATGGTTTTATAAAATCTATATGATAAACCAAGAAAAAATCATTTTGCATCTATAACAAACAGCATAGGACAAAAATCATAACCAAAGACCAATAAACAAAGGTTAATCTATACACACACCAATCATACTCTTTCTGATAATAGATTATGAAGCAAATAATGAACAGTATTAAAACAAGTCAACATAGAAACAGACCCATGTGAAACGACAAAGGTTACATATTATCAAAGAAAAGGATCGATTTAGAGATACCTTGTCTTGAGATACCGTACTTGATTGTGAGGAAGAACCAATCTACGGGATCGGAATTTCTCCACCACGAACTGGAGATGTTCTCCACGAACATGAGATTTAATAGGACCAATATCTAGATCCATAAATCCCCAATTGCAGATGACCTAAACGATTGATAAGAACTTGAAAAAAAAAATTCTTTACCGCAGGGAAGAACTCGTGCTTATAACGTTTTGAAGGAGAAATATAGAGAAAGATAAGAGAGGCACAAAGAGAAGTATTTTCCATTGATTAGAGTTAGTATAGTTACATGGATAAATACTTTATATACATGGAAAAGGGAAGACCAAAAGACTATCTTTTTGGACCGCACATCCATGGACCGTAGACCCTGTAACAATTTAATGAAAAGTTTAAATATTTTTAAAAAAAACAGATCAGAAGTTCAATAAATACAAAATCAGTGCGGAATAGAAACTTCCTAGCCTAAAAGCACTCGGATCAAGCAAATGAACTAACGATACTTAACTCGAGCACCAAAGCATTACGGTAGACTTGATGGCAAACAAAATTTTAGTGATATTCTTCTGTCTACTACAAAACATTATTCAGTAATAAAGTCGCCGTTATAATGCCATTGCATGTCCATGGCAAGCTAAATTCCTTAGAAATGTTACAGCATAAGGGTATTAACTTATACGGCTCTTGTATCCTGTGTGGAGATTATAGTGAATCCCAAAATCATATTCTTTTACATTGTAAGATAGCTTACAAGATTTGGTCAGCTATGACACCAGATAATTGGGCATGGGTTTTTTTCTGCAACTTTTTTCTCTTTTGCACTCTTGGGGTTTAAATTCTGTTACTGGAGCTGCAAAAGTGATTTGGGATCTAAACCGGCAACAATAATTTGAGTCCTCTGGAGAGAAAAGGAATTGTAGAATCTTTGAAGAAAAGTACATACTCAAAACAGATTTGGATCTGATTGTGGATGCTAAAACTCTGGTGCTGACTTGGGCTGCTGCCTATGGGAAGAAAATTCATTTGAATTTTTCTTATAGTGTAATTAACTGGGACTCTGTGTTATGTTAGTTTTTGTTTCTTTGTCTACCTTTTGTAGGCTTTTGTACATCCTCTCTTTCTATCTTCTCATTAAAAAAAAAAAGTCCTCTAAAGCAAGCCAACATTAAAATTAACCAATTCTCACCCAAGAAATTAGTATTTATAATTTTTATTTGGAGGATCCACCAAGGAGCCAAGCCACCAAACGTATTAGGTACAAGTGCACGAACTTTATATTGGTCGGATCGTTGATTATATTTATAAAAGTGAAATCTAATTGGCGTTGAAACGTAGAAAACTAACGTGTGAACTGTGAAGTTCTTTGTTTGTAGAAGCAAAACCAACGTAGGGTCTTCTTTATTTTGTCTTTCTAATGGGAGAAGTGGGAGAAGAAAGAAGAAAGTAGTCAAGCACTAGAGGAGAGGAGGGAATGACCGAATGGGAGAAGTGGGAGATAGTCTAACGCACATGGACAGCAAGAGTGGTGAGAGATAGAGGAAATTCAAATCAATGATGAATGATTATCAAAGTAAAGGATTAATCGTCCTTGCCCACTACTTTTTGTAACGTGCCTCTAGTCTAATTTAGTATAATTAATTAATTACAGAATATTTACTTCCTTTTCACTTATTTAATTTAAGTTTCTTCCCTAAGAATATAAATAGAGTAATCAATGTTTGAGATTTTTAATATTTCAAACAAAACAAAAAAACAGTTAAACCCCAATAAATTCGCAATGAACTAATAAATTCTTTTGGTCGTGCTAAATCAATAATTCGTTTATTTATAAATTAATAAAAAAAATAAACTTTCTGGAGGTCCCTTCTGATGTATAATTTAATATCTTTCTAATTTACATAAAAATATTCTTATATTTATGTAATTTGGTAAATAATGTTTCAATTGTGACATGTTTTTTTTTTTTTTTAAATTTATGTCACATTGAATATAATCTTGGATTTTCCTTAGCATACAAAGAGCTTTTGGTGTTGTCGTTTGGTGATGCAATAAAAAACTATTCCTTCCATTAAGTGAGGGCTTAGATTTTCTTTTCAGTCCCAAAATACTTGAAGGATTTTATATTTTTCCACAAAACTACCAGCAACTCCCTTGAATTTTGTCTTGGGCATAAGTTCTAAACATACCAATATCAACCATAAGAGATTAGCTCAGTTAGCCAGGAGCCTGACTCTCAAGTAGGAGGTTAGCGGATCGAATCTCCACTCGAGAGTTTGGAATGAAATACTCCTCTTATGTGATTTAAAGTTCAAGTTCTTAATATATCTTCTTTCCTATTACAAAAAAATCAAAATCAATTTATATTTGAAGACTGTTTCATGGACATCGATGGAAACAATGTCTCTTTCCCTTTCCTTCTTAATCTGCGTGAAAACTCCATAATCATCCTCTAAAGTAAAACAGAGGGAGTATTAAATTTTGCGGTTCTCTAATGCATTCTTTATCTAACATTTCACTTGAAGTCTCTGAAGTGGTGTCATCCATTGAACGAACATCTATTTTCCAAGCTGAAACGACCGTCCATCGCGTCTAAAACATTAATCTTTTAGGAATTTGATTCTCCTGCTTAATAACCCTCCAAAAGAGTAAGATAGAATCGACAACGATAATTCATCGTGAAAGCTGTTATGTTCCTTACGTCATAAAAGTTGAATCTTTGATGAAGCATAATTATAAGGTTTTGACCAATTGATATATAAATTAATAATTATAACTTTATAGATAATTTAATATCGCGATAAATTGATAAATTTTGAAGGTCCCGACGCTATTATTTTTTAGGGGTTATATTGTAGTCTAGAAATATGCATCCAACGAAGAAAAAAAACCGTTTATAAATATAGGCCCATTGCTTTTAAATATGGGTCAACTCAACTGCCAATTTTGGTTAAGTCCCATTTCAAATTACTTACTTACCCTTTGCCGTTGCTACCTAGACTTTCTATATCATTCTTCAGGGTTCGTCGAGCTCGGTTCATGATCGTTTCACCGTTTTCAGGTTAAATCAATCCCCAAAAGGGTTCATCGTTCCCAAACGTCTTGGTGTTTTTTATTGGTGGGAGATTGACCTTCTATGATACTTTTCAAGTTCGTCTAGCCTCGTTCAGGATCGTGACTCTGCTTTCAGAATCTTTGAATCATTTACATTCCCCATCAAGAAGATCTGGTTTAGGGGTAAGTAAGACCAAAAATATGTTAGATAATTGCCACCTTGCCCTTTAGCTGGGTAAAATCCATTCTTTTTCAAAAACAAAAATGATACCAGGCCTATATTAGAAATGGTAAAAATAAATAAATAAATAAAGTAAGTAAGTAAGCTTATATTTGAATACGCCAATAAAGGGACTATATTTGTAAATGACCCAAATAAATAAGGTAAAGAATTCTTTTTAGATAAAAGAAAAGAACAGTTGATATGGTTGGTTTTCACATAATTTCGCAATTTAGACAACGACGTTTCCGTGAAACTCAAATGATGTCAAAATTTGAAGCTAATCTTTTAGTAATATGTTTTTCTTATAGTTCCAAAATAATATTCTCACCAAAGGAGATGAGCCTAAAAATTGACTTCAAATTTATTATCATTTGGTTTTTATGAAAAATTTAGTGGCTAAATTGTGAAATGGTGTACGAATAACTAAGCCAATATATCCTTCCTCGTAAGTAATGTACTAGTGATTAGCCATAACCACAACGATGAAAAATACAGTATCATGCAAACTAGTAATTAGTTGTAACAACTTTGAAAAACCCAGTATCATGCATTTACTGTGTGTTTGTTTTAGGAGTAAGTAATTACTTTCCTATCATTTGTCATTTCTTTGTTTGAGATATACAGTAGAAACTCCATTAATTAATATTCGATTATTTAATAAATTCTCTTAAATAATATTTTTAGCCGGTCCCGAGTTGAGGACAACGTGTCAAATTATAATTCGCTAAAATTATAAATTAATACATTTTTGATTGTTTATGTAGACCCCATATGAAATATAAATGAAAAATCCGCTATATATATATATATATATATTCAATACACTAATGTTTTATGAAGACTTATAGAAAAATAAATCTGTTGTATTCAGTTTTTTGTTAAAATCAATATCACACTGAACTAATTTTTCTTATCATCGTAAGAATTTCTAGTGTTGTTTATCATATCCCAGTGAGAAATTATTTAATGTGATTATCGCTTTAACAACCTCGTTTCGTGAAGAGGGGTTTAATGTAGAACTTTCATCATCTTTTTTCCCATTTTTATCAACTCCCATAACGCTCTCAATTAGTTTTTCATCAGTAAACAATTGCATAGCTTTATTTTCTTACAGATATTCACGACATATTGACATTCACTGGATTGCGGTAACCCAACTTTTTGATCAAAATTTACAAGTCTTGACTGATATCACCGTCTAACTGTTCATCTGAATTGTCTAAACCTATGTTATTTTTTGATCAAAGTTAAATTTATCTACAAGTTAATAAGATATTAATTAATATATAAATTAATAATTATTAATTTATCGATTAATTAATATCTCGCTTAATTAATAAATACTGGTGTTCCCAACAACATTAGTTTATAGATTTTCAACTATATAACTAGTACAACCGTTACCACGGTGAGAGGGCCGACCGAAGAACTTGATGAAACGACACCACTTCGTATGTCCTACACATTCATCTAATTAAACATTCATTCATTTCTAGCTCCAAATGCTCATCACACCGACTCTACCAACACTTCACAACCTTCCTTGATTTCCACCAGTGCCTTCACTGCCATCAGCACACCCATTGTGCATCACAGACCTGAACAAATATTCTTTCTGCCTATCCATTGCATAACCGTGTCCTGCACTTCCCTTACGACATCAAAACTTCTGCAGCCGCACTCCTCTCCATTATGTCAACAGCATCATAAACTGAAGCTCAAACACATCTCAAAAGCAACTGCCCTTGCTTCATCTAATACTCTTAGGTATTTCAGAAGCACCATTACCCATTGCTCCATCTCTGCAATTCAGCCCCATTCCTTTCTCTGATTCTTTCTGAACCCTTCAATCACCATTGCAGCAACATCAACTCTCACACCATCTGCATCTCTTGTACCACCAATCTTTTACAACTGACTGTCAAAGCTTCATAGCTATAAGCCACACTTCCTGCAATCTCAGACCTGCAATACCAATCCTTACTGTTGCCTTCTAACTCCACCAGAATTCTGTCTCAGTAAACCTTTAAATCCAAGCCAATTGACACAACCAGCACCAACACCTTCAGTACTTCCATCTCTGTAACTGCACCTTACAAACTCATAATTCTCCTGAGTTCAAATATCAACATCTCAGCATATGCACTTCCTTGCATCACCACCTGCAATGACTCCACCAGATACAGTAACCCATCACTTGCATCTTCATCAAATACACAAAACTTCAAGAATTTCACTCAGCTTCAGCATCATACACAAGCCATTTGAATTTGAAAGCCTACATAATACCAATCAATTCGAAAAGCAGGGAGACCCTAGGTAGAAATTATTATGATAACACAGGCAGTGACTATCACAGTATTCTAACCGAGTGCATAACAAAAGAAAAGTTTTTTATAAAAAATCTGTAAATAGAAGCATTGAGAGCAAAATTTGACAAAGTAGCAATGCCACCTAGAAGGGACCTACTAATCCAGATGGTAAGATGGTTGTATGCACTCATAATATTTTCACGATGAAAAAGGTACGTACTCATTAGCTTTGGACTTTGGACTCACACAAGATATAACAATCCAGAAAACAATTAGAAGAGGAAATAGATCGCTTCGGAAATGTGAGTTTCCACAAGACGTGAAGGTAGTCTACCAAAATTAGATGTCAAAAAGATATGAATAAATTTCCCTCGGTGCAATCAACTCAAGTTCACCTAAAATCATTCTATGTTGACTTTGGTTTAGCATCCTTATGATTATTTCCTGTGTTAAACATATTCTGAATGTTTGACAACCTAGACAACCTAGAATCTGATTAATGGGCCACAACTAAGAATTTGTATTTTATCAGAAGTAGTCTGGAAACAACTTGACGAATAACAGGTCAACATGGTCTATAAGATGGAACAAATGACGTTCATTTAATCAAGTAGGGACTGATTCTACAAAAGAGTAAAGGTTGGTGATATGAACTAGCGTAATGTTGGTCTTCTAGAAGCACTGAGAAATGAAACTTCAACACAAAAGGCTCAGGATAACAAAATAAAAGGTCCATATTCATACTTTGCTTCTCTGCATTTTCTTTTAACTCAATCTGATAGGCTTGCAGATCATCGAGTGTGTTCTTGCAAACCTGGATATGCTGGCTTCTCATTATGGTATTCTCTTAGAAATTTACACAAACAGTAATGGCACGTCTTTTCACTTGCACAGGAAAAAACTACATCAACCAAATTACTACCCTAATTTCAATATAGACAAAATCAAACATAAAGTTGGAAAATCAAAATCAAACCTAAAAACTGTATCAACCAAATTACTACCCTAAACCTAAAATTGGAAAATCAAAATCAACAATCTAATCTGAGCAACAAATTACCTGAGATCAAAGCTTTTAGGGTTGGACTTGAAGAGAAATTGTTGAGATAACTAATCAGATTGATGTAATTTACAATTCGGCGGCGGTGGTCCTTTCAAACATGAACGGACAACAATCTGAAGTGTAAATTACATCAAACTGAACGAACACCAACAGGCGTACCTAGGAATTTTTCATGCCATAAATTACATCGATCTGAAGTGCAGCGAACCAAAAGTGGCGATGGTGTTGCTGGAGAGTGGTGCTGGAGAGGAGAAGGAAGAAACTCGAGAGGAGAAAGAAGCGATAACTCTTAGGAAATAGAAAAGGGTGATTATATCATTACCCCTCATTTTTGTAAAACTACCAAATTCCTTCGCAAAACCTTAAAAACACGGAGGGCTATTTTAGTCCCAAAATAAGAGTGTAATGTGTCTATTTTACGTACGTATCCTTTTTATTTAAGCATTACTACGTCGACCCATCAGCAAAAATGAAAACACGGAAGGGTATTTTTGGAAGCTAAAAAATGAACACCAAATGCAATATTTCTGTGTCAGTTGATCACTTACAATTTACAAAAAATTGGCCATATAAAGATCCTCCCTCGCTTCGCTCGGTGGGCCCAATAATTGCGGAAACTTATTTTCTGGATTCTAAGTTTCCGAGGAAATATAAGGTTGTGTTTAATAAGAGTTAATTCCATAGAATTAGCGATCTTTTCATGAAAATAAAGTATTCTTTTTTGGTGGTTTGATCAAAATCCTATTCCCTCGTTTTTAAGGTTACCCTGAAATGGGGAAATATAAAACTCAGGATGTGGGTGGGTTTAGGATTCCAACTCCCCAAGGTTCGCATTCTATTTTTCCCTTATATTAAAAGAAACTAATCCTGATTTATCCAAGCAACATATAAAAGAACCTGATTTATCCAAGCAGCATATAAAAGAACCGTACTCCAAGGGAGACAAATTCTTGAGTCACATTGACCATATGCGACTAATTTCTGACCATCATTTCTTAGCGTTTAAACTTTAACGTACTTATATGTTAGCCAGGGGCTCCACGTTACCTGCTTTTAACACAAGATGAAATACCAAAAACTTTATCCTAGTCGGGGCTTTACATTCTCTACTTACGTAGCACAACATGAAATATCAAATGTGTACTGAGGTCCAAGAGAGACCACATCCACTAACAGACCAGAAATGCATACACATTTGTTCGAAATCGGTTTTTTAAGCATCTTTCCATATAAACCTGTAGACATATTTAAACGGCAAGTCCAACTACCGAAAAGGTGGCAAGTCTTTATCCAAATGGGTACTCGTCTATGTATCAATCTTGAATACACCCGCAATCGTCAATCTTCTTTGCTCACTGTGCGCCACAAGTGTTGACCATCCGGTGGGAAGCAGGGGTTCCCCTAGCAATGAACTCTTTGTAGTTAACCTAAAAGCAAGATTCCCCTTTCTGTAATTATTTTCCTGAAACTGCAAAATAGATAAAAAAAATGATTTATGGGAAAATGCAATTTGCACCATCAGTAGACAGTAGCCATAAAAGAAGTGGTGGGATCTGATTATGAAGGTTAGAGATATGGAAATAAAACAGATGCTCAATCACGGGACATGAAAAGGTTAGAATCTCAGTTTGAAAGACAATTTAGACAAAGACTGCCCCTAGTATCTATGATTCTATGTCTTTTTTTTTTTATAAGTCAAAATATATATTAATCGGAAAAAGAAAAAGAAAATATACAAGATAGGTTATGAGAAAAGAGGTCACAGCGATCCCGAGAACTCAAAGAACTATTTAAATCTAAAATAAGATTTGTTTGGAAATTCTATTGACGTAAGAAAAAAACGACGTCCCTCATAGTTCATCCCTTCCCCTTCACCAAAATTACAATTCCGATTAGCTAAACAATCCGATGTCTTCTTCATAAACATGCTCAAAGCGAATAGAAACATAATTATAACATTTCTCCACCAATTTTTAACGAACCAAGGCATTGTACCCGGAGCTAAGGCATAACACTCTTCGAATCAGTCCTAATTAGAACTCTATTCATATCCCATTTGACAGCCCACTCCAATCCCACCACAATACCATAGATTTCTGCTAGAAGATTCATTGTCGTTCCAAGTCCAATTGAGATTGCTCCAAGAACTTCACAGCTAGCATTCCTTGCAACAACTCGAGCTCCCGCAGTACCCGGACTTCCCCTTGACGCTCCATCACAACACAATATCAGTTCTCCCTCATCCGGTGGCGTCCAAAAACACTCCACAGGTCCGTTGAGCGATTCTCAAAGCCATCACCAATATGACATACTCTTTACCACCATCACACCCAACATACTTTCTTAGAATATATACCGTGTGAATGCCCATATTATTGTGGTACATGCTTTCGAGATTGGGCACATTCTTGGTATTACGTGCAAACCATCAAGAATACTTTAGCATAGACTTAAGAACATAAATCTATAACATCTTGTGCACAACTTCGAAGCGTTGTTTTACTTGCTTCTACATGAGACCTCAAGACCTCATCCTTTCTACAAACTTTCTAACCCATTCTTTATAGTGTATGGTTACTAACACTCTTCAAGAAGTATATATGTATTCCACCTCATTTCGGTTTATTTTGCATCCCATACTACATCATAGAAACAAAACGAAGAACATAAACTTCTACCAAGTTGAACCTCTCCGATTTATAAATCCCATCACAAACCCATCTTTGTGTAAACAACGGTTAAAACATTATCTTCAGAACATATTTCACCACCAGAACAATAAATTATCGTTCAATTCCATGTTCAATCACACCAGCCCGTCCAATGGCTCTGATACCAATTATTGGGGAAAATTGGCGCCCCGAGCGCAGCAGTTAACATGATCACAAAGGGAAGTTGGTGATTTGATCCAAACATTGGATAAATAATAAGAGAGACAGAAGATAAATAAGCACATACACAACCACAATATAAGATATATGTGGCTCACCTTTACAGGCTACATCCACGGCCAACACCACCAGAAAACTTCCATTAAATCAAAGACCATTACATGCTCTATATGCAACCCAAGACAAGACCCAAAGAGTTAACAAGACATACCCGAGAACACCATCGAAGAAACCATATAAACCAACTCTCTAAAACCATTCTTCAAACCAGCCCCATGTCTTCTCTTCTACACCTTCTTCACAGCTGGTACTAACATAGGAGAAACACGGAAATACTAGAAACTTGGTTTAGGTGAAAGAGTCCTAATCCCTAAACAAAGCCCTAATCCCTAAACACTAGAACACCAAAATCCTCTCTCCACAAGTTTTTCTCTCACACCAATATGAACCTTCACGGTAGCACACGATCCTCCCTCCCAAAGAGTTCAAAATCCTAAGAACGAGGATTTACCACTCTTCTGGGTTGGATTATATCTACACCTCTAATTCTAATCATGTATATAGAGAACACCAACTTAGCCCTTAAGAATCCCTAACTTTGGGAACAAGTTTTCCTAACTTAGCTCTTAAATTCCTAAACTTTAGGAACAAGCTTGCATAAGATAGAGTTTGACTTTTGGTCAAACTAACAACCGACTAAATCCCACAACACCCATGGTGGGAACTGGAAGTTGTTGGAAGCCTATATGTCATTTTCTACAGTTGTCAACGGGATGCGTTAGATGTGGCAAGAACTGACACTACATTTTTGTTCTTTAAATTCTATGAGAGTATGGTGTTCATCAGTCTATCTATAATGTCGATTCGATATCATAAGAGTTCAAAAGGGAAAATTATGATCTGCCCAAGAAAACAAAACTTTGTTCCTGCAAAACCTATCCTAGTCAAAAAATCATCCTAGGCTCTTAGCACATAATTCAGAATTGGAAAAAATGAACCAGTTTATGCATCTACTTGGAAAATGAATGCATAGTGTTTACAAGCACATTGTTTATTCATCCACTGAACAATGTGCCCGAACAAACTATCATTATCGATTAACAAAAAAACAATCATCCCTAAATTCCTTAAAAAAGGAATTATCCGTTTTATAGTTCTTTTGAAACCTTT
Source organism: Papaver atlanticum (assembly GCA_023531105.1). Classification (NCBI taxonomy): domain Eukaryota; kingdom Viridiplantae; phylum Streptophyta; class Magnoliopsida; order Ranunculales; family Papaveraceae; genus Papaver; species Papaver atlanticum. Next base: position 3,317,956 of record JAJJMB010006998.1, on the reverse strand, counting down.
TGAAATTAAGATATTAAAATGATGTTGTATGGTTTATTATATGTAAGATATAAAATCCACTAAACTTAAATGTCACAAAATCATAAAAAGGTAAGCCAAAATGAGATCGAAACTTGTACAAGATGAAAACCAAAGTTTTATCTCATAACAGAAAGAGAAGCAAAAAAAAACCAAATTAGAGTAAGCAATGCAATCGCAACTATCAAATGAATAAGACAAGGATTTCAAAGTAAAAATTTATTATCACTAATTTATTGATAGTTCGAATAAACTTTACGATCATTGACGTTAATTAAAAGTTGGTTAGTCTATTCATAAAAGACAGACATAAGTAAAACTTATTAATCTTTAGATGCATCTTGATCTTTACTTTTTTGTTGAGAAAAAGTTTACATGATATCTTATATAATATATGAAAACGCGGGGTACAACAACCACACCCAACTATTTCGTTCGGCAATTTGTATGGAATAAACTCTAATATAATTCCGAGAGCACCAAGTTAATGAGCCTCAATCAAGAAAGATATCAAAGAGCTTTATCTCTTTCTCAACACAATCAGTAAATCAAACAGATAGAAATCCGTGAATCTGATTGTTATGAGAATAACTCGGATGGTACCAAAGACCAATGTCCGAGTGTCAATCAAGTCATATCAAACAAACAAGGTCGGATTTAATAACTGTGATTGAACAACGCACAACCTGTGATATTTCAATTATATAAATAAAATATAACGCGGAAAAGAAATAACACAGACACCATAAATTTTGTTACGAGGAAACCGCAAATGCAGAAAAACCCCGTGACCTAGTCCAGACTTGAACACCATATTGTATTAAGCCGCTACAGACTCTAGCTTACTACAAGTTAACTTCGGACTAGAATGTAGTTAAGCCCTAACCAAGTCTCACACCGATTCACGTACAGTCACGTTCCTTACGCCTCTTGAATCTCGCAAGACTCTGCGCACTTGATTCCACTAGCTGACGTCCTTTACAGCCTAGAAGTTGCTACGACCCAAAGTCGAAGACTTATAAACAAATCTCTCTCCCACAGATAAGTCTATTCTATTTGTTGTTTCCATCTTAAGATAAAGATCAAGGTGAACAGGAAAATCAACTAATAATTTGGTCTTATACTCCCGAAGAGCATCCTAGAAATATTAGTCACCTCACAATAACCTAACTGATTAACATAATAAGTTATTGTGGAATCACAAGAGTCTGAGACGAACAAACTGTTGTGATTATTTTTTATATCTTACCTATCGGAGATAAATCTCGAGAAAATCTTAGAGAAGATTAATGTGACACCCCAACCTAATCACCCACTTAGCTAATGGATTACAACCTAGCATCAAATCTAGATTACCCATTTTAAGAATCATAATTACATAACCTAATCACGATACAAACACAAACACTCTAATATTATATAAATGAAAATCTCTCGAGTGATATAAATATAATAATGTGTTGATAAAAAAATTAACAAAGGATACACATAATACAAGATACACGATATCACTAACATTTAATAAAACTCTAAGCTTTGGGTACGAATATCTTCGTGTGCACCTTTTCTTCTGAATACTGAAACTGAAGTGGGAACGAGTGAGCACATCATCCCAAAGGGGTGCCCAATGGAAACAAATAACATTCAAGTAATCACTAATATGCTTCTCAGATCTAAAGAATGGTAATAAAACATGTCATCGTGCATAATATGCATAAGAGTGATTTCTCCGAATCCCTCTGTAGCGCCCCCAAAGCTAGCAGCTGACTAATCCAAGAGATTAACTAAATAAAGAGGCACTAAGGTACTAAATCATATACTTAAGCATTTAATTAATAAATTTGCTACAAAACTTAACCCAAAACTAGCCCCGCTCTGAAATGTATATATATAAGAACTTCTCTCAAATGATACTTAAACAATAGTCATTTGGTTTACAAATAAAATATACAACATAATAAACATAAACGAAGTTAACCAACTAACGAACTCAACCCTTGCAGCTTCCGCTGCGCAACTCTGATCTGTCTCTGAAACTGAAAGTGGGAATGGGTGAGCACATCATCCCTAAAAGGGGTGCCCAGTAGAAATAACGTTTAACTTTAAAGTAATCATTGGAATGATTTGGAAAACGACTCATGTTTTCCCAAAACACTAAAAGAAAACCAATTCACAGAAATAAACAATCATGGTATATGGAACTAACTCCTTCTTCAAAACAATGAATTATTGGATGTCGACCAATTCCTTACACATCCAATTGTATACATTGACAATGAAATCTATTGGATGTCGACCAATTCCTTACACATCCAATAGTATACATTGATGTCGACCAATTCCTTACACATCAATGTTGGTGTCGACCAATTCCTTACACACCAAATGAAGGAGCGTATTCTATATACCTCAGATGATAATGTTCATTTCCCAAACAATTCATAGAGACAAACAAAGCATTACAATTCCTTTCCAAGCAATGGAAAGATTAAAAGAATCAACAGTACATGGAATACACAATCAGGCAATGCATGAATTGTTAAACATAAACTTTTGTAAAGGAAAACAATAATAATCACAAATGAGTTAAATGTAAGTTCTCACCTCTTTTGATGACAAGCCACGCCTACCTCGAGATCCACGATCCACTGGTTCATCCTTTGAATCGATCGTTGTTAATATAGACTAACTGTTAATCACACAAGAACTCTAAGAATCTAGCCAAAATGACTCACACAAGAATCATACAAGTCTAACTAATGGTTTTAAGTCCATTTATCACTTTACACCTTTTCATTATGTATTTTAAGCATAGCTAAGGTTTACTAATTGAATTGAATTGAATTGGTTCTATAGTCCATTAAACAGGTATTATGAATATCTATAACTTTGTAGAAGAATCCAAAGTCTAATTCGGACAACAAGAGGTCCAAAACAGCTAATTAAGAAAACTGCCCTAAGCCCAAGTCCACCAAAGTCAATTAACAGTCACTAACGGTCAAGGGCCAACTAATAGTCAACGTCCAAGGTCAAGTTAATAGTCAAAGTCCTGGTCAAATGGTCAACTGGGTCGAATCGGTCAAGGTCCACTGAGTCAAGCCTAGTCGGGTCTAGTCACTGAGTCAACTAAGTCAGCTAACAGCTTGAGTCAGCTAGACTGACTGGGATGACTAACAGGCTTCATCCATGGTTTCTACTGCATCACAACTCTAGTTATTATACCTATAACTTCTTCAACTACAACTTCCCAATTCTGCCAAACTAATCTTATCATTACAAAAGTATAATCAAACCAAACAGACATCATTTGTGATTACAAACTAAGCTTACCTGCAAATGCAGTAGCTGCAACATTCTTTCTACACACACAATCCAGACTACCTCTCTGCATTACAACACCACCACTGATTCAACTCCTCCAGGCAACTTAGCAGTTCTAGTTGTATAAGACTCCCGTACATTCATTACCAAACCCATCCATCAATTCAGTTAAACAATTCTCATTTATCCTATAAACTTTACAATTCAACTTCTTACTCAAATATCTTAACCTCATCACAACATCCATATCCATCACTTGTCATAACTCTTAACACAATATCACAACCACCAATTATAATCTCACCTGCAATACTCTCATACAACCCCCTAGTTCATTCATTCATTCATTTAAACCTCAACTCAATAAATCCACATCAACACCAAATTGTCAGCTTAAGAGAAAATCTCTCATTCCTAACACCATTCATCACTACCTGTATCTTCTCAGCTCATTTCCTGCAACAACAACATCACCATCTACAACTGCAACATACAAAATCCCCATACCACTTGCATCATCACCCATACCAATTCATAACACCCACAATCAACATAAAAACAGACACCAGCACCACTTCTAGCCATAATTCTTCATCTGATACTTCCATACTTTAACCAATCTGAATTCTTATTCAACAACAACACAAAAACTCAATAATAAACTCGAACTAAATTACTGATAAGAACAATTACCTCAAATACAAATCTGGAAGTCTTCTTCTTCCTTTAATTGTTCAACATCGGCCTCATCTTTTCCATCTGCAACCCAAAACTCATGAACCCTCTTTCACGAATCTCTGAATTTGATTCAACACCAACAATCACTCCATCACTTCCTTAGTAAGAGAATCCAAACTTTAATTATTAATTCATATCAAACCCGCCTTCAATCAATCGTTTAAATCCTCAATTTCATCATCTGCGACTTTTCCTACAAACCCTAATTCTTCGGTTCATCACTGAATCCACTTCAAAACTTCAATTAAACACCAACCCTCTCATTCATCATCCATCAGCTACTCAACCCACGAATCAATTCAATAAAATCTCAAACAACTATGGAACCCTAAATTAATTCTCTCTGACATCATCTCAAACAGAAACCCTTAACTCTCCTCCTTCTTAATTAACCAGAACATCATCACCTTCATCGACTGAACAACTTCAGCAATTGTTTCTATCAAATCACTACGCACTCTCACCTCTCAGATCGACAGAGAAAGAACAGAGAAAGAGAATAAGAAAGAAGAGAAGAAAATAAAGAAGAATTTATCTTCTCGATCTGGCGTAGATGATAAGACCAAAAGACTTACTAGGACACCCACTTGCTTTGATAAGGGCTGCCACAACGTGTCTGCAAAAAGACTATTTTTCCCTTCTCACAATTCCGATGATTTCTTCTTCGTCCGGTATCCGAATGACACGTTCGAGTAGTCTAATCCGCATAACTTCTCGAGACCTATTCAATGATACTAATTTCATATCTAGATCGTTGTTAGATTAATTTCCAATAATTAAAATTATATTAACTAATCGAGCCATTAGCGGCTAAATCGTATCTTGACTAACGCTAGACCAGTCAGACAACGTTGACGAGCTTGAGGGTCCTTACAACCTCGATATAATATTGCCTTATCTGGGTCATTAACGACATAAATTAAGTTATAAAATAAAAAGTAATACTATTACGTTTTACGCGTTAGATAGCTATATTGCACTTCCCATGCTATATAATATTTACACTTCACGTGCTGAATAAGACTTAGCGAGGAACTGTGGGGAGACCACAGACACTCCTCACGGGGAATCACGCAAACACACATCAAATTATTCACTCAGCAATCAACAAGCATCGTAATATAACATACATGAAAGAAAGGTTATTCTAAGTCCACCTCCTCAGATATTGCTTACCATAATAACAATATCCGTAAAAGACCACCACCGGATGATCTACAAAATTGATGCTAGAACAAACCAAAAATATGTCACCCAGACTTCTCCAAACTCATTGGAGAAGACGAAAGCAGAATAACTCCAGACTTGAATAATAGCGCCATCCACACAGAGTGCCAATACAAACCATGATTCAGAAAACTACCACCGTAAGTCCCGAAGGTTTCGCAATCAAGCATAATATGCAAACGAACGGATTCTCACAAGAAATGGTGTAAAAGTAATATTCAGAGCCGAAACCCCTATATAACGATATTACCTCATCTGGGCTATAATAATCATAAAAATAGATATAACATTTGCATTTTGAACTCAAACTCAAACCTTCATTGCAATGACATTGCAACTATTCTTAGCATCGAACAACTTCAGCACCATCACCATCGTCTTCAATCAATTAGAATAATCAAGGTTTACAAGAATTCTCATACAAAGAAGCTTAAATCTCTGAGATCGAATCAACAGAGGGGAGAAGAAGAGAAACAGAGAAGAAGAAGAAAAGAGAAGAATGAATTCTCTTTGAAACGTGTAGGTGATAAGGACAATGATAATTACTGAGGCGCCCATAAAATGGATAAGGGATGCTAGGTCGGTTTAAAATACAAAAATACTATTTTGCCCTTTATATATCACTGATGATATCTTCTTCGTCCGGTATCCGAATGACACGAGTCCATTCCGCATAACTTTTCAAGATCTATCTAGTGATACTAGTTTCGTATTTAAATCGTTGTTAGATTAATTTCTATTAATTAAAATCTATATTAACTAATCGAGTCATTAACGACTAAATCGTCTCTTGACTAGTCTAATAGCGTTGACGAGCTTGAGGGTCCTTACAATTAAACTCAACACGATAGAAAAGTAAGATCGGGATACGTGCCTACAGAGAAAATAGTTGGACCTGGCTTCAAGAATCCCAAGCGAAGTCTTTAAGTCGTTAAACCTAGTAATGGTTTTCAAAAGAACTGAAAACCTAGGTTAATGGAGAATCGAGTCTAGTTTGCAACTAGGACACACGAGAGTGTCGAGATTAGGTTTCCAAGATGCTAGAGTTCCTCCTTATATAGCTCTCAAATCAGGGTTGCTTACAATCAAAGCTAAGATATCTTAGTGACAAAGCAATTAATATCCACCGTTAGATGAACTTCTGATTTAAGATTCAAACTAAGTTTGCTTAGAAAATAAGCAATCAATCTCTACCATTAGATGGTTTTAGCTCGATACACATAAATGAAATATACCTATATTTAGATATGGGTGAACCGTACCTAAACGTGTACAACAAGTTAGCTCAATAACAGTTAACCTAAGTTAGCCATATGAACACTATTAGCTTAGCTATATTCATCTAACACTTCTAGACCAAATCTGATAATCAATCAATCATGATAGATAATCAATTAAATCTGAATGTGTTTTAAGAGAGTTGTTCAAATGTTCACTATCTCATAGAAATATCCATGAACTATTTGAAACATATTCGGTTTGGTTTGTAAGTGTACAAAGTACTTATACAAGAACCAATTCATGAACATAATGCCACGGTTTGCAAAGCAATTTCGCATTCCTTAATATATTAAAAATCCAGCGACTTTAGTTTGCAAACAGAGTTCGCAGACGAACCTGAGTTCATGAGTATAAACAATAGTTAGCATACAAAGTATGTGAACAAGTTATCATACTTACCGATTTTAGAACCTAACCACTGAGTTCGCAAACTGAGTTCACGAACTACCGTTTCGAACCTTGCCTAGTCTTGCCTTCGCAAACACTGTTCGCAAACCACAGTGCCGGACCTATCGCAGATAAACTCGTTCGCAAACACAGTTTGCAAACAAGAGTTCCGGACCTGAACTAACACTTCACAGTTCGCATACTGGGTACGCATATTGTGTTGTATCCAGACATTGGTAGTAGTTCTAAAACTCTCGTTAATCGATTTGAAACATCCTTCGAAGACTACAATGGTAATCTTACACATACCACTAGCTCCAAGTAATTTTCAAATGATTATTCGATCAATACGAAATATCCCGAGTTAACATCAAATGATTGTCTCACACAAATCATGTAATATGTTCAAGGTAATTTTCACATGATATCATCTTGACTTAATATTTAGTTTCCAACAAATGAATTATTTACAACTAAAGTTGTCAAGTAGTTGATGAAGCATTCTAAGCTTTAAACTCGTATTTCGAGAATTATATAAACGAGATAAACTTGACTCGAAATTTCAAATGTGTATAACACAAAGTCTATATAGGTATACGACTTAGTCTCATTAGTAGATAGAATTAAATAGACTTATGAGTGATAGATAAGTTTTAGTCTCCATATACCTTTTGTTGTCGAAGTTTCTCCAAGCTCTTCAGTAGATCTTCTTCTTCAATTGGTGAACGTCGTGAAGTCTAAAACTCAACTACACACTTCTATCCTAATCCAGGACATAGCTATAAGTAGATTCGAAATCAAGATATAGTTTTGATCAACTAAACTTGACAAACAAACTTGAGATAGAAACGCTTGCGAGTTAGACCGAGCAGTGCTCTAACAATATATCTCAAATACTCTTCACTACTTTTAAAAGTCCGAAAACAAGTTCTTGAGGAAAAAAATTGATTAACACGTCTTAAAAAGTCGCATTCTTCACAAGTGCAGTTTTGAGAACAAGGAGCATCAGAAACAGATATGTCGGTACCTTTTAGGGTTTCTGGACACATAATATATAACATTATTTGTCTACCAACAATATAACTTTGCGTATATCAAGAAATTTCATTAAGTTGGGACCGAAGGTTGATTCTCAAACATCATTGTGGTGATCAAGAGTTTCTTCAAGAAAATGAATATTGGTTGAAAATTTCTCCATGGATTTGCTCAAAAACTGTTCATGAGAAATAGTGCGTTCTCTTTCGATATTTATCTTTGCCTTAACTAGTGCTCGTATTCCAATGAGATTCAATACTCCTTCGATTAGGATGGAAGTTCTAACTTTAGAAGAAGATGAGAGATGAATAATATGGCAACAGAGTTTGGCACGGACTGCTAGTCTTCCTTTTTCTGAAGAGTCAATGTATTTTTCAACCTTTTTAAGAAAATGATTACTAACAACTTCACCATAGATTATCCCATCAACTTGTATAGAATATGATGATAGTTTCCCTCAAATATGCAAGAAAGCTTGTTAGTTTCAATCAAATATGTCAGTTCTTCACAAAAAGCTTCAGAAAAGTCTTCTGATATCATCATTGAAAAGGAGGATTCTTTAACCTTTAAGACCAATACTTTGAGAAGTTTCAAAATATTTTCCCGTTTTCGAATAACAAATCTAAAACTTATATTAAAAAAACAAGTTTTAGAGAAACAAGGCATATACATACTAACTTTATCGGAATCCTTTAAACATATCGCTGGTTTCAAAGAAACCATTATGCGGAGAATGCATAAAACCACTTTCAACAGAAATATTTAATATACACTTCTTGTTTCTATTTCTGAATAAGTATATTTTTGATTGAAATGGTTTCTTGATTTGAAACATATTGTAGTTTATAAGAACCTTTATTACAAAGTAACAAATAATCAAGGGGTAATTTGTGTTTCCTCCCCTGGCAAACATTACATTTGAGTTACCTCCCCTACAGAGATTAAATTTACAAAACCTCCTCTCGTTACATATTCTGTCGAAGGCTAGTTAGCTGAGTCAGCAGCTTTGTACAGGTGGACTAAAATATACACGTGGACCTTGAGTTTCCAAAAATACCCTTCTATTTTCTGTTTCCATCAAAACCATGACCGTAACTAGTGGTTTCAATCGCCACCATAGATGGATCCTAAATATTACCGATTTCAGAATCAAATCGAACCCATTTTCTAATTTCAACGGCACCAGAGATATCAATTTACAATGGCAGTAAAAACCATCTTATAATCCCTAATTTTTTCCACATCTTCACTGCTATTCGAACCCGGAACTCTATTTATCCTCCCTGATTTTTCAGTCAAAAACTCAACCAAGCTATTGCAGAATCAACATCACCAAACCCTGTATGAATCTTCTCTTATATGATTGGTGTTTATAGATCACCCATTTATAAAATGGGTTTGATGGGCTAAAGATTAAAGCTGCAAATCACTGTACTTGGAATTAAAATTTCAATTTTTATAAATAAAATTTTAAGTATCAACTGATTTACTAATTCCAAATCCAAGTACAACACATCTTTCCCAAATCTAAGTATAGTTCATTCAAACTTCTCATAACTCATAGGAAACTCAAGTCGACAAAGATAAAAAGGTTATCTCTTTCTTGCACGTTCTTCAATATGATTTGTCAGTTCTAATTTAATAACAAGATTTGAATTCTTCTCAGTTCGATCGACCTGATTTCTTTTTCTCAATTTCAATAACGGTACCAATAGAAGCAGTAGCAGCTGTTGGTTTACCCTTTCTTCTCGGCGCCAAACCCTTACCGAACTCCTAATCGCCCAGCAGTCGGTTTGGCGTCAAACCCTTACCAACGTTATAACAGTTGGTTTGGGGAAGAAAGTGATTGTATTTTTATTTTTTAAGAAATAAAGAAGAAGACGGGCGGAGATTGAGAAGATGAGGGTGTTTCCGACAGCTAAGCACCACGTGTATATTTTAGTCCACCTATACAAAGCTGCCGACTCAGCTAACTAGCCTTGGACGGAATATGTAACGAAATGAGGTTTTGCTAATTTAATTTCTGTAGGGGAGGTAACTCGAATTATAATCTTTGTCAGGGGAGGAAACGCAAATTACCCCACTAATCAATATTCATAGGTTTTAGAAAAAAATTGTTTTTTTTTATTCCAAACCTTCGAATCAACATAGAACATTTGAGAACAAATAGATTCCTCGATTCTCTTGAAGCGATACGATCTTTCTTCCTTTATCTCTATAATATAATCCGTTGGTATTATCTTTAGGTAACATATCTGAGACATTACATATTTTTATTCAAGAAACAGGAAATTCCCTTTCTCATATCATGAAAGATACTCTGAGACAAGAAAAGATATGAAGAATCTTTGCAAGGATCACCAACATCAACATAACTGAATCATCCAGTTTTTTATGTCGTGCTATGTTGATCATTATGCCACAAAGAAGAGAAAGAAAAGTGATTTGGATTTACTATAGGCATTGTAAGATATAATTTGTTGAAAAATCTTCCTTGATCTTTCATACTGTCACTTCCTTGGTTTGACAATAAGTTTTTTCATAAACCTTAAGATACATATAGTATTTATCCATTTTCCGAAAGAATTTTGGAAATAAAGTTTAACCTTCTTCATTCATGTCTTCTACCACGAAAATTGAAGGCACCAAATCTTGATGATACATTAATTGAATCATCCATAGTTTCCTTCAAAACCATATTAAGATTCAAGTCTTATAGGTTGGATCGCACCAAATACAGATTGTTATATCTTGTTGTGATTGCACTCTCTGATACCAATTGAAATGATGAGGGTACCAAGTACACCACAATCTGAAAGCGCTAGGGGTACCAAGATATACCACCAAATTTTTCTTAGGCAATCTGTGTGGAAAAACTCAACACAACTCCGAGAGTAAAAACTCAATCAAGGAAAGTTCCTAGAGTTATCTCTCTCTCTCTTGAACGTTCACAAAATTTTATCCGTGAACCTAACTACAAAGGGAGTTCTTGGACGGTACCAAAGACCAATGTCCAAGGATCAATCAAGTCTTTTCCAACTAACAAGGTTTGACCTAGCTACTGTGATTAATCAACGCACAACCTGTGATATTTCAATTATAAAGATAAACAATATAATGCGGAAAAAGAAATAACACATACACCATAAGTTTTGTTAACGAGGAAACCACAAATGCAGAAAACCCCCGGGACCTAGTCCAGATTGAACACCAAACTGTATTAAGCCGCTACAGACATCAGCCTACTACCAATTAACTTCGATCTTGAATGTAGTTGAGCCCGAGCTAAGTCTCCCACTGACTCAGGTACAATCTCGCTCCTTACGCCTCTTGAATCCCAGCAGGACTCCGCGCAATTGATTCCCTTAGGTGATCTCACACACAACTAAGAGTTGCTTCAACTCAATTGAAGACTGTAAACCAAATCTGCATCCCACAGATTAAGCCTATATAATTGATTTCCCGATTTACGATCTAAACGGATGATCAGATCAAACGATATATCTAGGTGATGCGAATCAATAGCAACTTAGACAAAAGTCTGGTTATCCTCAAAATCCGGACTTATGTAACCCGAAGTGCAGCCTAGATTATTATTCACCTCACAAGTATAAAACTTGTGTAATCAACAAAGTATGAGACGAAGAGGCTTTGTTGATTACTATCTATCTTGATTGGTGGAGCAAGGCTATACAAACAATCAAGATCAGGATACTCAAGTTATCAAGATAAAAGATAACTGGACCTGGATTCACGAATCCCAATGAAGTCTTTGTAGTCGCTAAAACCTAAAAGGGTTTCTGGAGAGGATGACTCTAGATACAACTAGGACACACCAAAAAGTAGTGTCAGGATTCAAAGATCCCAGTTTCCAAGAGTTCCCCTTATATAGACTTCAAAGCCTAGGTTGCTTTAGGTTTAAGCTAAGATAGCTTTGGATTCAAGCAAACAATATCCACTGTTAGATGAAATCTTTGAATCTAAATCACATATACAAGATATACACTATGGTTAGGTAAACCATAACAGAACCGTGTATAAAGAATATGTTCAACATGGTTAGCCTAAACTAGCCGATTTGAACTTAAAAGCTTAACACTCATTTTCATGTTCACTAAGACATTAATATTGAGCCACAATCATGTGATCAAATGAGTCTAGTGTTAATTAGAAAATTGATCAAATACAAATTACTTCATAGAAATAATTTAATCGCAATTCAATCAAGATCGACATAGTTTGTAAATGTACAAAGTATAATTACTTGAATCGTTCGTAAATCGGCTGAGTCACGGTACGCCGACCGGTTCACAAACTTGTATGCAATTACCGAGTTCCAGAGTCTACAGAACTTTTCAGTTCATAAACCGGTTTGCAAACTTATGCAATTACCAAGTTCCGGACTCTACAGAACTTTTTAGTTCACGTACCTGTTTGCAAACTTTGAACCAACTCAAAGTTCCGGAGTCTACATAACTTTATAGTTCACGTACCGGTTTGCAAACTTAGCACCTTTGCCGGTTCCGGAGTTCACAGAACATTTAGCCTGCGTACCGGTTTGGGTACTAAACTGGTTCTAGAACACAGAACTGTTTTGACTCGCATGCCGGTTTGATTTTTTTAACCCGGTTCCCTTACCACAGTTCCACAATGGTTTGTATACGAATATACATACCTATCCGGATCACGAAACAAATAGATTTTCGGATGATGTACATACGAATATGCATATCACACAAATCTGAAAGTCGATATATAGCTATTCTGCTACCTGTACGAATAGATGTAATACGGCTTCAGACATATAACGACTGATAACACTGTCTTGTATTCCGAATATAGTAGTTCTATATTTCTCTAAATCAATTCGAAACATTCTTGAATAACATCAATGACACATATCACTGTTCCATGCTTTTTCGATTGATAAACTTGAATCATGATTTGGTTCCGAATAATAAATTGTTCTCCACCAAATTTGATCAAGTATGAACAAATTTTCATTAAGCTTAGTCATTATATTTCGAGAAATTCTTAAACTAAATAATTAGTTCTCGACCCGAAATTCTTGTCTATGCAAGATAGTCTAATTAGTTATGTGACAATCGTCTCAAAGATAAAAAGGTGAATATAACTTGAGAAATAGGTGGTTCAGTCTTCACTTACCTTTTGTTGATGAGGTTATCCAAAATCTTCGGTTGATCTTCGCCTTCAAATGGTAGAACGCAAATGATGACTGGATCATTTCTCAACTCCACTATCCTAGACCGAGACTTAACTAGTTGTAGACTAGAAATAAATATATAGTTTTGACAACTAAATTTGACAACAAGTTTGATATAGCAACACTTGTGAGTTCGATCGAGCAATGCTCTAACACAATCTTTTCTATATCAACCTACGCAAGACACACCTTGTGCAATCTAATACAAAAACGAACTATCAAGAAGATTACTTAAACACGATGTGCACTTGGTATATAGCATAAGTTTGCATCAGAACCAATCTATGAGATCAAACCAAGTGTTGATTAATGTACAATGCTATTACTTTAATTATAACTATAACAATAATTATAATGCGGAAACTAAAGTAAATGAACACACAAGATTTTTTTAACGAGGAAAACTGCAAGCAGATAAAACCTCGGGACCCAGTACAATTTTTTTACTCTCGGAACTAAGCCGCAATATAAATTTGACTACAACAACTTCGTATAGTTGAGACCAAGTAAAATAACTCCAAGTTACTTAGTTCTTTGAGTATCCATGCATCCACAACTAATCTGGTCTACGCACGTGAATCCCAAGGTAGAGTCGACTATCTCAAGTTGATTCACCCGTTGTGAAGTTTTTTACCGCTCAACTCCTTTGGATCGTAATCCGAAACAGTAAAGGACTAACCTGTTTCAGTGACTTCTCTATCAATCACCAAGATCAAAAAATTAATCAGAGGTAAGTTGAGTTTAAAGGTTCTTCCGTTTAATCAATATAAGCTCCTTTGTCAGATCAACTAAGATAAAGTATATCGAAATAATGTATCTTAGTTTACAAACTATCAGAGTAGATTTGAAAGAGAAACACCTATATAGATTGTCGATCTATACAACAACTTGTCACACTCGGATCCCAATCAATCAAGTGTGCACAAAGTTATCACAAAGATCATAATACCAAAAAGAAAATCTTCTAGTCTTCAAAGTACCTACACAAACAACTTGATTCCACTAATAATCGATCACGTACATAACAGGGGCTATTAACAATGGATAATTAGTAGTCCTATCTTCAGATCTTGAATTAATAAAGTAGATCTGAAATCATCGATCCTCGAACTAGTTCGAGTGATCGTATACCAGAAGAGAAGGATCACATAATCAACAAACAAGATCTATCAAGGTTCAACTGTACTATTAGTCAATCAAATCAATAATCAAAAACTAAAATAACAATACAATATTTAGTTTTCCACCAGCGGTATTACTAAATCTTCTTGATCATCAAAGACTTTAAACGAAGGTGATACGTGTCGTAAGTGCAAAAAATTAAATCACTTATTTCCAAACAATTAACTGGTAATATAATGGAAACAAGGATCGTTCCCACAAAGAGCAGGAAGTTTTCAGATGTCAAATACCAAAATGGGGGGTTTTGTTTATAGGTATATATAAAGAAAAATAAATAACAAAGCAATAGTAAAGATGTAATCAAGGATGAGAGATATGATTGATGAATCCTTCTTCATTTTTGTTTTCTTCCATTTGTAATTCAACTTTTATACCGAAATCTCTCTTGGATGAAAGCTAACATTAGCTAGCATACAACATATACTTTACTAATATAGTAACAAGAGATATGTTTATCCTTTGGGATATAGAGAGCATATAAATTCGAATACCTAAAGATATTTAGAATATTTCCGTTTTGGGGATCTTGTCTTGAGTACCAAGGAAAAAATTGAACATTAACTAGTAAGAGTTTGGCACATGTTGAAATGCATTATATCAACATATTTTGAACTTCTTTTTTACCAAGCACATCTTCGGTATCTATGCAAAACTAAGGACCCGTTCTACTAGAGATCCATAGGAGTATTGATCATTGGGATTGGTCCTAGTAGAGATCCTTGGTAAGGGTTCGATCCTTCTAGAGGTTTTTAGGATCGGTCCTAATTAATACAGATCCTTGTTTAAGGGAACGGTCCTAGAATAGATCCTTTGACTCACTTCCAACCATGAAACAAGTTTCACAAGTATACTTTATTAAACTATGAGAACATACTTTTCTAGGTATGGAATTAACCCTAAAGTTTCAACAGACTAAATAATAACGAATTACCAAATAATGTTATGTCGAATCTGCAAAGTCCAACAGATAAACTATACTTTGGAACTCCATATACCAAAGTTATGTAAAACAATTAGTATATCTTTCCTTGACATTTTGACCATAGTAAAATGATCAAGTCATTAATATTAGATACGCGTAAACGAACTTCGAATGTTATGTTTTCAATATAAATGACTTGAAAAAACGTAGATAGAAACAAGTCAAATCTGTGTTACTAACCTCAAACACAAGGATGATGTGTTCGTTGATGCCGATACGTCTTCAGGTTCTTCAGAGTAACACGAGCGAGACTCAACATATCTATGTATTGTTCCTAGCCTAACCTAACGAAGTTGACTCCAGTAACCAAATCAAACAACTTTGAGAGTTTTGGAATTACAATATGACAACCAAACTTGACATACCGACGCTTGGTGGGTTCAACCGAGTAATGCTCAAATAAGTTCCTAAGTCAAGATGAAAGAGAAACCACTCAGTCTGTTTTGTCCTGAGTCAAAACAAAGGTTAAGTTGTAATCGATTTAATCTTACCTTTTTTTTTTTTTACTCAACATGTTTTGTTGATAACTAATTGATTGAAAGGTTAATTTTTTATGTAATTATTCTAAAATAAAACTAAAATATTTGGAGTCTCTTAAAACAAATTTCCAACTCTTTTATAGACCCTAATCCAAGTATCTACTCAAAAACTTAACTCCAAACTCTATAGGTAGCCCCAAACAAAAAGGAGATTTGGACATTATCAAAAATACATGGATTGGATATCATATGTTTACTTCATAATGACCAAATTTTGTTTTATTGAGACTAAGTTTTATCGATGCTCAAGATTCAACTTTCAAAGGTAAAACAATGGCCTTTTCGCCTCGATTCAAGAAATGATTCAAGGGGTTGCTTGAATGTGAACTTGAATATGGTTCTGAGCACCGTATAATTTGGCGCTCCAAAAATTTACTTTTTACCAGAATGAATTTAGAATCTAACAGTTATGCTATTTGCGCCTAATGATTGGACGCTTTTATAGTTAACCATCATATTTTCCTTTAATTTAAAAATCTAATAGCCCCAAACATCTGCCCCAAATCATTAGTCACTTCCATGATTCAATCTTAATTCACCGTAAAAGTTAGTCCTTGAATTGAGCTGATGTGGCCTACCTCGAGTCTTAAATTATGAATCAAGATAAAAGTCATTCTAGCAGCCCTTGAAATAATATAATATGAACCAGCCCCACGAAAAAAACTTCGTTTGACAGGTTAGCTCGTATGCAGTAAGACTTGAGAGTTAACCGTTAACAGTAACACACGACGAAAGAGGCCCAAATGAGTGTAGGGGCTTAGCAGTGTGCCTGCCTGCCTGGGTACTGCGACGAACTGGTTTAGAATGGGCCTTGGAATGGGCTATAAGATGGTTGATGGACAGTACTGTAATGGCTTCGGACTCTAAAATTGTTGTTCGTACTTTTCGAAGTTGTAGAACCGTGTTTTGGGGACTAGCCCAAAACAGTGGGGGACTACTTTCTTATTCAAATGTCCACCCAAAATTTTAAGGGGTGTCCTAAAAGATTAGGGAATACTAATCTGCCCTTATCCTAATTAAGGTTATAACTAATCCTAATAACCTACTAATTTAACCACTACCCACTAATCTAACCCCTAAATAAAAACCTAAAATCAGTTTTAAAACAATTTTTTTTTATTCTCCTCTTCTTCTTCTTCTTCTTCTTCTCCTCTTCTTCTTCCTCTTCTCCTCTTCTTCGTATACATCGTCGATTTGAAAAAATTCATCGTCGATTAATCAATTTTATAAAACAATGCGTTCTAAGCAGACACCAAGAATTCCAGGATTGAGTCCGGGTCTGGCTAGCATTACGAATCTCCCAAATCAATTTGAAGTTGATAAACAACTTCAAGCAAAGTTGGGAGACGAATTGAAGCATCAAACATCAACCAAGGAGTCTGATTCCCTCAAAATGAAAATCCGCAGGTAATTTCCTTCGTACCCATTCCTTTGAATCGTTTTTTGTTGAAGAAATCATCAAAAACCACTGAAAATGAAAGTTACAGTAGAGATTTCGGCTAGGAGAAAAATTTAAAACCCTAGAATTTGGTAACCGAACTTTGAATATGAAGAACAGTTCGGCGAATTAGTAATTTTAAGGTAACCGAACTATGAAGTTCGGTAAGCTCGCAAAAAAAATACGTAACCGAACTCCTTCTTTATATGAAAATTTTGAGTTCGGTTTAGTCGATAAATTTATATAGGTAACCGAACTTTCAATATGAAGAACAGTTCGGCCAATTAGTAATTTTAAGGTAACCGAACTATGAAGTTCGGTAACCTCGCAAAAAAATAACGTAACCGAACTCCTTCTGTATATGAAAAATATGAGTTCGGTTACCTCGATAAATTTATATAGGTAACCGAACTTTGATAAAATATAGTTCGGTTACCTCGCACTTTCTATGTGGTAACCGAACTTTGATCTGTCACATACAAACTTGTAGTTCGGTTACCTCTCAACTTATACCAGATAACCGAACTTCAGCCTATTAACATTTTGTGTTTGATGTAATCCCATGTTCATCTTTATTTGATAAGACAATATTCTGTTTAGGTAATAATGTGGTTTTCATTCATTAGGAACAAAGGAAAAAAATCTCATCCCCAAATAGCCGAAGATTTGAGAACTCCCACCCCTCGCGGTAGAATACATTTGGATTTCCGAAACCGTGGTACTAAAAATGCTAAACATGGAGGGGGATCGTTCCAGGAAGTCAATCAAGAGAATGATGATGAAGAAGAGCAAGGAAATGAAGACCAAGGAAATGAAGAGGTTGAACAACAAAGAGAACATGTTGAGAATGTAGAGGAAGAAAAACAAGGACAGGGCAAAGAAGGAGAAGGACAAGAGGAAGAGAAGGATGATGAAGAAGAGGGAGAGGAAGAAGAGGAGGGAGAGGATGAAGAGGAGGAAGAGGAAGAAGAGCAAGAAGAGCAAGAAATTGTTCCTGTTAAAGAGAAAAAGAAGCCGAAGCCGCCTTGTGATAGATACTCACACATTCCCCCTGATAATTTGTGTTTGCCATCAGTGAACCCAACTTATGGTACTCCAAATGATGGAGGGGCCACCTTGTTTGGCTACAAACACTCATGAGCTGCGAAGATCTATGCGACAAAGGTATTCTTTAAGTTCATTTTTACCTAACAAAATGTTTTTTTTTTGGGACATGTTTCGTCAAGTATTAATAGTGTTATGTTTTTTTTCGTAGGATCATAAGGATGCAGTACGTCTTATTCGGCGTCAAAAGGCGTCCAAATGGGATCTATCTTTGGAGTGTGACGATTTTCAATCAAAGGTGAAAGAGTGTGTTTTATGGAGAGCTATAGAGGATGCACATGCGGATTTTGACGTTGTTGCCGTATCCGCATTTCTCGAGAGGTACTATCCCGAGACATATACAATTCATCTTCCATTTGGCGAGATGGGAATTACTCCCGACGATTGCTCGAGAATAACCGGCTTACCAGTGGAAGGTAAATGTCTTCGAGAAGGCTACAACCCCTCGATGCATTATGAAGCTCTTGAAGAATTTGCTCTAAAATGTCTAGGATGGGATGCAAGAAAGGCTCAATGTGAGTTTAGACGTTCTGTGAGGTCCCCTAAACGTGGCGATGAGTATAATCCAAGAGAGACAAATGGAGCCTTTAAGAAGAGGTTGAAGAAATTCAAGTTGGTAAAGTTGAAGGAAGCATTTGGAGGGACAAGAAAGAAGGTGGAAAAAGGAAAGTTGGTGATGGACCAGGAGACCCTTAGGCATCATGTCACCGCTTATTGGTTATATCAGCTAGGAACCGTCATTTTCCCAGACACTTCTAGAAATAGGGTGGATGCACATTATCTACAGCTTTTGGAGAATCTCGATGAGATTAACCAATACTCTTGGGCCACTGGGGTGCTTGCTTTTGTTCTAGGAGAGATGAGCAAAGGGTCGAGGATTAAGACAAATCAAATTGGAGGTTACTTAACTCTTATTCAGGTAACTTTCTACATTGTTAGTTATCAAATTATTCCCCAAAATTTTCTGCTTTCAATTAAATTTTCATGTATGTGGTTAATATTTTCGCATTTTCGCATAGGTTTGGATTTATGACCACTTCCCTTCATTGGGATTGGCTAGGGAAAAGACAGCTTATCCCTATGACGAACCTACAGCGGGAAAATGGTTGTTTTTGGACGCACAAAAGAAGTCTAAAGAAGAGCAGTTGACTTCGTTGAGGGAGAAATTGGATAAACTTACGGTGAACGATGTGGTATTTCACCCATACGCCGTACCCGATGATGTCCCTGTAGATGAAGAAGATATGAATGGTTTCTCTACCGTCTCGGCATACTATGGACCAATTTGGTATCCTAATGGCTATGCAATATATAATCCAAGGAGAATACTAAGACAACTTTGTTGTGTCCAAATGGATCCCGACGTGGAGAATGAAAATTTCAATTTGGTGGTTCAAGGAACAAAGAAAAACGAGAAATATTTTGTTCCAAAACATGAACCAACTCCTACGGTAGGACATTGGAATGCACTTCGTAACTACTACTTACCTTTAGGTGATTGTGTACCTTGTGGTGGAGATGTAAATGCATGTGATGAAGATTATACTGGGTTTTATCAAGAAATTAGTCATCCTTTTGTGATAAATAGAGAACAACAAGCTAAGACTGATAAGGCGAAGGGGAAGGCAAAGGAGAGGGAGGCTAAGAGAGGTCAGAAGGAGATGCCTATTTGTGGAGAAGAAGCAAAAATGTTATGGGATAATGTGGTAAGAAAATGTCTTCTCTTATACTTGTTGTTTGAAAGTATTGAAAATATATTTACTTATGCTTAAAATTGGAATCAGGTGAAGAAGGGTACGAAATTATTGAAGAAATTGATGGCTAAAATCCGCAGTGGAGAGCCGATGTCGACTAAGGAACAAACCTACTACTACGGCGAGTGGGAGGGTCTTATAACTAAAAGAATGATGGAGCCAAGTAGGTGTAAGCAATTGAAGAGGGGTCGACAACAAGGAGAATGTTCAAGTCGCGCCATGGAGGAAACCGAACGAGTAGATGAAACCCCAAGTGATGAGGAAGTTCAACCTAAAACTCGTGGTAAACAAGGAAGTGGTAAAAGGGTTCGTCGTGGTGGTCGTTAGTGATTTCGTATGGTTTTAGTTTCAAAAAACTTCTTAGTTATGGATTTCGTAGTTTGGTATGTATAACAACTTTTATATTTGTTTTAGAACCTTGTTTTTGTTTTTAATTTAAATTGGGTTTGTGTTTTCAATTTTATATGGAAGAAATTTTGAATAAAGGATTATTTTCCGCAACCTGAAATTTAAACACGGGTTAGTTCGGTAACCTGTAACTAATTAATGGTTGCCGAAGACAGAGTTCGGTTACCTCGCAACATTTAAACTGGTTGCCGAAAACTCCCCTGAGGCTTCAAGTAAAAAGTTCGGTTTTCTAAATTTCTAGCTTGTAACCGAACTTAATTTTCGGCGAACAGCTAAATACTACAAGGTTGCCGAAGAGAGAGTTCGGTTACCTCGCAACATTTAAAATGGTTGCCGAAAACTCCCCTGAGGCTTCAGGTTAAAAGTTCGGTTTTCTAAATTTCTAGCCTGTAACCGAACTTTCTAGTTCGGTTAGGAAAGTATTATATCAATGGTAGCCGACACTTTCTCTGAAGACTCATATATAACATGAGTTCGGCAAACTGTATTTTTTCACCAGGTAACCGAACTTTAGTTCGGTTACCTGCACAAAATTACAGGTTGCCGAACTATTATCTGTCAACTCAAAAGAATACTAGCATTATCTCGATAATGAATACCACACTTCAAAAAACATAGTATTACATTGATAAGCATACTTAGTTCCATTGCATGTGTCATTTAATCATCATCAAGTGAAATTCGACCTTCATGTACAATTTCGTCAGATTTCGACAAAGCTTTCCACATCTCCATGTTATGCTCATACATAATACACCAACCCAACATTATATTGTAGTTAAAGGCAGGCCAAAAAGAGTTTCCGGATATTGGAGGCAGTGGACAATCGGGTTTTAAACGAAGGCCTATAAAGTGGTTGTTGTTAGTCAATGCCATCACACATCTCCTTCGTTTGAGTTGCTCGACACATACGGTTGTTTTCGGGGTGAAGGTGAAACTAGCATACTTTGAGAAATAATGAACCACACAATTAAAAGCCTCGGCGATTAAGTGTCCACATATCGGCGATTAAGTGTCCACATACGTGTCATCGTACAAAATATCAACAGGGGTAGGTTGATTTTCCATTGGTTCTATTGGATCAGATGCAACCTACGAGTAATAGCACAACGTCAATACCAACTAAAAATAAGAAATACTTATATTTTCGGCAATGTAAATATAATATGCGATCCTGCCGAACAAAAGGTTCGGTTATGAAAATTTTTTTGCGATCTTGCCGAACTTGTTCTTTGGAAATTTCAAAACTATAGTTCGGCAACATAATTAATACAATCGACTAAACCGAACTATAGAGTTCGGTTATCTATTCAATGAAGGTGACTTGCGAGATTGCCGAACATAAAGTTCGGTAACAAAAGGAATAAACTCGACTGAACCGAACCATTAACTGTATACTCTATAAAATTAGTTCGGCAACGTTTTCTGGAAAAAGATAACCGAACTCTCAAAAAACTCCATTAAAACAGAGTTCGGTTACCTGCGTATGCTGAAATGAGTAACCGAACTGCACATACAGGAGAGTTCGGCTAACTTTTTGGCAGAATTGCTAACCGAACTACTATCACCTAGCCGAAATTTCTTCCTGAAATTTTCGATTTGGCCAATTTTTTGCACAATTCAAGCTACATTAACTAAATTTGAGACATACCTGAGTAACCATAACTTCATATTATGGTTGTGGCTGATAAAATTCATCATTTGGGTCGTTAGCTTGAGTTTGGGGAAAAAAGCATTCATCATCTAAGAAATAACTCATACCCGGATCGTTAGAAGTATTGACAAATAGTTTAGGAGATGAAGGAGGTTCTGATTCTGAGGAGGAGGTATCATCACATGAATCACTCATATCATATTTACTAAACTCAAAATAATTTTTTTTGGGTTCTTCTTCCCTATTTTTCTTCATCTTTTCTTCTTCTTCTTCTTCTCCTTCTTCTTCATCTCATTCTAACAAAACTATCCTATTAATAACTAACTAATCACTAACTAATCACTAATTAATCATTACACTAACACTAACTAATCTAACTAATTTAATTACCAAGGTTAAATTTGGTATTAAAAAAAATATTAGATAAGGGGTGACCCAAAATTACTTCAAATAACCACCTCCAAATTGGAAGAGTAGTCCCCCCACTGTTTTGGGCTAGTCCCCAAAACACGGTTCTTTAATAAACTTCCCTGGCACTTAATGAGGAAGATAGAGACGATTGAAGACTGGTAATGCTGATATTTCTTTCCTTTCTTTTAAGCATGATTCCCGAAAAATTAACTCCGCTGATGCCATGTTTAAATTTGCTAACTAAGGGTTCTTTTGTTTCTCTTATCATGGTAGGCCGAACTTTTAATGAAATATTTGGGGGATATCCCATAAATTTGGGAATACTTTTCGCTGTAGTCGGCATAGTTTTCCAACGCCGAGTAAAATATTTGGGGGATTTTCCTAGTAGAAATTGACGTTTAGTCCCAAAGTTAGTGGGCTTTGGACGCTCTAGTCCATCCACCCAAAGCCCATGACGCTTTAATCCAAAAATGTCCTGTGTTTTACAGTCTCGTCCAAATGTTGACGAGTTAGTCCAAATCTGTACCGTTCCAACGATTTCCAATTTTGTTTAATACCAGAACTGACCTTCCATCGATTATGTATATAAACAGTGAATTTTGAATTGTTTTTTTTTTTTGAATCTGAGATTGAGATTGTGAGAGATTGAGATAAAGAAAGAGAGAGAGAGAGAGAGCGATGAATCTGATTTCAATCGTTTCTCCAGTAGAATTTATCTTCAGGTTAGTTTGAAAGTGTTCTGAAATCGATATTTTTGATCTCAGATTTGGATTCACGGTGGATTTGGAGATAGATCGATCCAGATATAAATTTCAGAGGTGATTTAACAGATTCATAGAGGTTAGGTTGGATTTGATTGTTTCTGCAGCAGAATTCAACCCCAGGTTAGTTTTCTTTTGGTTGTATGATCTGTTACATCTAATTTTTAGGTTTGTTTCTGATTTTTAGTTTTTCTGAGTTTATGAGTTGATGATATGAATTCGATCTGTTACATCTTATTGTTTGTATGATCTTGATTTGATATTTGTTATATATTAGCTTTTGATTCTCGTGAAACGATTTTTGTTTACTGTTGTTTGATGATGATTTTAGTTTTATGATGCATGATATGAACTCGAACTGATATTAGATCGTAGGCTTCTTATTTATTCAATTATGTGTTCCAGTAAGATTCTGAAGCTTATATCTTCGATTTAATCGATGGAGTATTTGATTTAGGTTTACTATTATTTGATGTTTTGGCTTCGATTAAATGTGTACTTTCCTGTACACAGTTTACTTTTAGGTTATTCAAATTTGAAATTGTGATTTGAATCTTCAAATGTTTATTATCATTTCTTTTGTAATATGTAGGGGTATCAAATATGTCTGAGAAGGTTATTCATGCTGTTTTGAATCATGGTGAGCATTCTGTTGCTTTTCCTGTTAATACTTCGACAACCGTAGATGAATTGAAGCATTTTGTATGCAAGCATTGGAGGTCTTTGTCTCCTGGGAGTATATGTTTCAGCTATATGGATAATGATCAAGTAGTTTTTGTACAAGGTGATATACAACTGCAAGGTTTAATTGCTCTTGTTATTTTTATTAAGAATGAAGATTTCTATTTGAATGTTGACGTGATTCAGAATCATACTTCTCATTCTAAGTCTAGTTGTAGCACTAGTTATGGTTCTAGTACTGCAAATTCTTGTATAACTGAAACTCCTAAGCTTGTAAGGATGGTGGATCAGATGCAGACAAGGCTAAGCCTATGATTTCTGATAAATGGATTTATGTTTTTGACAAAGTTGGTAGAGAATTTATGGGTGGTGTTAAAGCTGTTAGACTTGCTGTTGATAAGTACAAGATGGCTACTGGTTACAAGATTGTTATTCTTAAAAATGACAAGACTCGTTTTACTGCAAAGTGTGAAGAAAATAATTGTGGTTGGAGGATTCACTTTGGGCCTGTGAATGGTGACATTTCTCGGTTCGTGCTGAAAGATTCTAATGTTATTCACAGGTTAGTGGTGTTCATATTAGTCCAAATTACCAATTCTTGTTTTCTTGATCCACCTTACTAATTTTTAGGATTTTATATGTAGACTTGTTTTATGTGTACATTGTGGTGCACATTACTTGTTGTAGGCTTTTTAGGTGGCACATTGTGGTGTAAATTACATATTCTTGCTTGGTCTGTTTTTTATTTTTGCATATGTGGTGTTGGTTTTGAGATCTTATTAGGTGTACATTGTGGTACACATTACTTATTCCAGATTTTTTTTTGTAGCTGTGGTGTTGGTTTGAGGTTGAAGAGTCCTGCGGTGACAACCAAGTTAGTCAAGCATTTGATCGTTGACAATATACAGGGTGATCCTAGTTTAAACCAAACAGATCATGTCACTTTTTAAGAAGACTTATGGGTCCAATATTAAGTATCACCAAGCCCGTAGAGGGAAAGAAGCCGTATTTGAAGAACAGTTTGGTGATGACGAGAAGTCGTATAACGATTTAACTTGGTATGTCAAAGCCATTGAGAAAACTAATCCTGATAGCTTTGTTAATTTTGAAGTTGATCATGCAACCAGAAGATTTCAGAGGATTTTCATTTGTTTCGGTGCTTGCAAGCATAGCTATAGGTATCTCAGGCCGATGATTTACTTGGACGCTACTTTCCTTACTGGTAGATTCAGGGGTGCTTTGATGGCTGCAACATGTATCAATGGAAACAATGATTTTTACCCATTTGCTTTTGTTTCTGCTGAAAACAAATAAAATTGATTTTGGTTTCTGGAGAATCTTAAACAAGTTGTCGATGGTCGTCAGATTGTTTTCCTTAGTGATCGTGCAGAAGGACTTTTGCAGGGCATTCCAAAAGTATTTCCTAATTCATATCACAACTATTACTTTTACCACATCAAGTGCAATCTCCCTATTGGATTAGGTGATGCGAATTCAAAGGCCGTTATTGATTTATTTTACAATGCTGTTTACTCTTACACATCAGCCAACTTTGAAGAAGCTTTGCGGGACATGCATGCAATTGGATGTGGACATGTTGCTAATTATATCAGGACTTTTCCAAAGGAGAAATGGGCAAATGCATTTTTCCCTGTATGCAGATATAGTGCTCACTCTTCAACTCTTTGCGAGTCATTCAACAACTGGATTCTTGATTTCAAAAAGTTTCATGCTTTTTCTCTTCCCGATGCGATACGGTGAGTTTTATGTTTAGTGTTTCATTCATTATTTATTTTTTGCTGTGTACATCTTCCCTTGTACACATGTTTATCTGTATGCATTGTCGTACACATTAATTTGCTTGATGTGTACATACTTGTACACATGTTTTATCTGTGATTTTGCAACTGTGTGTACATTGTTATACACATGGATTTCCTTAATGTTTTATTTGTATTCCTTCTAGATCATTTTTTAATTTGTGTTTTGTGTTTTTATTATTTTAGTTTGAAGGTTATGAAGATGAATTCTACGAGAAGGGTAGAAGGTCTAGAAACGTTCAACACTAGGCTCACTCCCATATATGAGGCTTTACTAAAGGAAAACATCGACATTGGTCGTATTTGGACTGTTATTGAGTCTATGGAAAGATTGTATGAAGTCGCGTCTCCCCGGTTTCATTCTGTAGATCTATTGCAGAAAACTTGTACATGTCACAGGTGGCGAGTTAATTGTTTTCCTTGTGCACATGCTGCAATTCAATCTACGAGGGAGGACATCTATTCATTTTTTGAGCCATACTTCACCACTGAATGGTACAACAGGACATACCAGGAGATCATCTTGCCAATCCCCAATTATGACAAGCCGCAGGCTTACGATCCTAGTGATAGGGTTGTTGTTCCTATTCATGTTCCTCCACCTGGTAGACGAAGAACACAGCGTATCAAGAGTTCTTGGAAGAAGCAAAAGAGGCCTATGATGTGTACAAAGTGTTTCACCCTTGGTCACCACAACAGAGCTACCTGTCCCCTTCCTTGATGATTTTTACTATGTTTGATTTGTTCAAAAGATTCTATGTTTTTTTTTTATTTTTACTTTTGGTAATGTCTTTTTCAATTTTCTTGGCATGGATAATTAGTGTCAGTACATGTTTACCATTATGTACACCTTCCTGTGCACTTCAGTTTTCTTACCTATCTTTTTACATGTGTACCATTATGTACACCTTGCTGTACAATGGATGCTACTAGTTTATTTTGTTTAGTAATAAAAAAAATAAATTCTATGTTTTCAGTTCTGTATAATTACTTTTGCTACATTTAGTGTTTTAATTTTATGTTTTCAGTTCTGCAGGCTTGGATAAGTATAAAAATCTGTCAGTACATGTGTACCATTATGTACACCTTCCTGTACCATTATTGTGATAATTTTTTGCTTTGTCAGTAACTGTGCACAATCAAGTACACCTTAATATTTCCGAACCTGTAATACACCTTAGTACTGACACAAGTCTACTTTCAAAACATCAATATTGAAATTAATAAAAAGATTAATTCAAGGTCTTTATAGTAGTGATAAGTCATAAACAAAGAGTTAAAATCTGAAATTTGAAAAGTTGTCTGAAGATAGAAAATGTTTAGAAGCAATTCAGAAAGTGATCTTGTATATGAAGCTTAAGAACTCCCCTTATTATTTAATGGTTGCAATCCTTTACTCACACGCCACGCCTTGTGCTCTTCATCCTCTGCTATATTCCACACTTTTTCGTAACTTCCGACTTTTTTCAGCATCTTGGCCACCAGTTTTGATCTCATTTGCTGACAAATGTCTTCGGCCGTCTGCTGATCTTTTTCGATACTCTTTGTTTTTTTCACACTTTGTTTCATAAAGTAACAAGTGTATAGGAGGTAGTATGGGTTGATTCCTTGTGCAGGGCATGGAATGACGTTTATTTCGTGCGCTTCTATAGGTGCATCACCCATTAATGCTCTCATCTTGTTGAGTTCCAATTGCACCGCATCTGCCATTTGCTGTGCATCTTTTTTATAATCCTCAACATTTTCTGATTGCAACGAGTTGTACCATTTCAACTCTAGAGCTTCGAAATCAAACTTCAAAAGCGACCAGTGAATTTCTACCATTATTTGTTCTGTAGAGTGATTGATGGGGATCACAAGAACTTCCAAATTCTCAGGCATGTCCCGTACGAAATCAACCACAAGCTTTTGTACCTCTCCCATGATACTATACTTGACATAGTACTGCAAACAATAAAATAAAATGAATTAGGTTCACCTTAATCAGACTAGAAAACTAACAAGCATGTAGACTACTACAGAAAACTAACCGTATATCAAACATTTTAAGCCTGAAAAACAGACCGTATATCCATAACATATGATATAGGTGTACAACTATGTACACATCTAAAGAAATCTAAAAATCAACCATCCATGCCAACACTTAACAGACCATTTGTCAATTATATTTCATACTTGTGTACATTTATGTACACAACTAAAGAAATCTACAAACACATAGAACATGTCATGTCAATTAGGTGTACAACTATGTACACAACATTAAAGTATATCTATATATGACATTTTGATTTGTTTTGAGAAACTTACACATGCAGTAGGACTCATTATTTCACAGCATACTTTTTATCATCTGGATGACGAAAGCTATCTCTGACAAGCGCTGTTATACGTCGATAGTTGTAGAACTGTAATACCTCTTGGTCTAGATATTTGTTGAACATCAGTTCACGAAGTACTTTTCCCATAATCAGAATATCTTCCCTGACTGTTGGATCGTCGAATCTTGTTAGTTCCCAAGCTACAGATCTGCAGAATCATAAATGAAATGTTAACATGGTGTACATAGTGGTACACATACCTTTTTTTTATAAGATTCAATCATGTGGATAGTGCGAGGTATTGTTTTGTGAACTTATCTCAGGCTTGCATAGTCAAAGAACTTCTGTATCCTTATTTTGGCGTCTCCTGGATCCATTGCATGGTATAGTGGAGATTGACGAATATCTGGCAATGGAAGAGCAGGACGATACTCCTCTGCCTTTCTTTTTAGTGGTGCAGGATAGCCTGCTTCTTGTCTCTCTTTTATCTTTACTGGTTTGGTTTTACCTTCGGCAGTGAACTCTGGATCAAGATTTTTCTTTGCAACTCTCTTTGGTGGTGTCTTGGACAACTTGCCAGCCGCTTTTTTCTTCAAAATCTCTGCTTCCTTCATCTTCCCTGCTCTTGTCCTCACTGGTGTCGTCTTCTCTTCTTCTAGATCTTGAGTCCTGACTGCTAAAAAAATCACTAGGATTTTGTTGGATGAACTACACTGCTTCAGCAACGATTCTTTCTCGTACGTCTTCATTGGATAATGATTTTTGCGACGACTCTTCTTTTGGCTCTTCTTGGCTCAACAATGAAAAGCTTGGACAATCGTGGATCAGGGTTACCATCTTTTCCTTCACTTCAGATGGTACCGTTCTGTATTAAAAGGAAAGCCCAGATACGCGTGGAAATTCTAAAACAAGAAATTGCCGCAACTTTGCCGTGAAGAGAAAGAAAGAGATTTCGGAAGATTTTGGAGAGATTTAATCGCTCTTTTTGATATAAATAGATTGGTTGGGTCATATATAAGGGGTGTCTAGAGTTTTGGGGGCTGAGAAGGGCTGAGGAGTGAGAAATCAAGACGAACAGAAAGTTACCTGCTGCTATTTTCTGCTGGTGCGGAGCTGAAGAACACGAAGAACATAAGACGCACACTGAACAGTCGCGAAGAACACAAAGAACATCGACCCACACTAAACCGTCGCAGAAGCAGTCTTATATTCTTGTTTATTAACAGCACTTCAGTTGTATCGGTGATTCTGTAACGCCATAAAAGCGTTGCAGATTCGCTATATTATTATTTCTCTTCAATAAAAACACCTTTTGAGCCATGTTTCTATCTTTTGAGCATGTTTTTACCATGAGGAGCTAAACCCAAACACTGGGATGATGGAGGAAGACGAATATCATACTTGGGGTAATTTTATTAATTCTTTTTAAGACTTTTGCATTAGTTTTAATTGAAAATATGATTTGAATTAATTGGTTGTCATTTAATTTGATGATGTATGCTTAGCTTAGGTGTTTTGATACATCATGCTTAGGATTTACAATCAATGTTTTGAGAATCTACCTTGGCAAAAATAGAGTCCTTGTCTTTCTTGAGCTAAAATTGTCAAAGAATTAATAATTGAACCTTATGTTTTGAATTCGGTGGAATCCCGAATCCCAGTACCTCTCACCATTGTTTAATATTTTTGTATATATTTTTATTAAATTTAAAAACTCGAATCTTCACAAGTCCGAGTGAACGACAACCTTACTTACCACTTTAAAATTACATCAATGTACACATATACTGAATAAATCATAAAGGTGTACATCCTTGTACACACATACTGAAAACAAAAACAAATGTAAGCTGAGATCATACCTTGGCTTGTTAGCAGCTTCACACCCAGCTACTTTGTTAGTTTGAGTCTCATCTCCTCGGCTTGTTCCATGTTCCTCATCTTCTTCTCTGAAAAATGCAATATACGATTGCATTATGTACAAAATTGTTAAGGGTGTACAAAATTGTACACAAGTGTATGAATTATATACGTTTTTTAGCACTAGTGTAGAAGTATGTACACATACATAAAATAAAAAGAAACGTAAGCTTGGATCATCGTACCTCGGCTTGTTAGCAGTTTGATGCCCAACTCCTTTGTCAGATTCACTTCCATCATTTTCTTCATTTTCCCCACTAGTTTTTGATGAATGAGTGCTAAAAGAAGCAAGTTTTGAGTAAATGCATGAGTTTCAGCACACTGGTGTACAACAATGCACACATATAGAGAATATGAAAAGCAATGACTGACTATTTTAAAAAAAAATATTCTTATACCTTGGCATATTAGTAGTGTTGCCGTCATCTCCAGCAGTCTTGCTGTAATCGGCATTCTTGTCCTGCATCTTAACATCACCATCCTTATCCTCCTCCCCATCATCAGCATTCTTGTCCTGCATCTCAACATCACCATCCTTATCCTCCTCCTCATCCTCCTTGTGCCCCTTCTCCTCCTTCTCCTCCTCAACCTCATCCTCCTCCTCAGTTTCAAGCCGTATTTCCTTTGCAAATTTAAAGATTTCCTTCAAAGTATAATTACGAAAATCATTCACTTCTCTTTTTGTCAAGTTCATCAGACCAGCTTCATTAACTTTTTGGCTTTTCTCTTCAATGAAATTAAGAATCCTTTCTTGCCTATCCTGAACTTCAGTAAGCTCCTCATGCAACTCATTTCTTTGCATATCTGATATGCGCAACTTTTCCTTCACTACATCTATGCTATTTTCTTGTTTCAGCCTCCGGTACTCATCCAAAAGCAATCTCTCTTCATCACTGTAAGCCTTTACCCATCCTGGTTGCATCTGAAAACATGACAAAGTATCAACATTGATCACAGGTGTACAATTTTTTACACATGTGTTAAGAGTGTACATTATTGTACACAAGACAAATCTCTTAAAATCTATCAACAACGTACAATACTGTACACCTTATTAAAGGTGTATATCAATGTACATATACTATCGTAAGAAAGTTTTTTGAGATACCTTTTTCATGGCCTCATTCAGGTCTTTCTCGATTGTATTACTGACGTCGCTAATGATCCACCTGAGAAGCCTTGGCACACCTTCCTCATTGCTCAGCCGCATGCCTTTGTTGTGTTCAGCAAACCAATGCTGCATTAACAAATAATTGAATAGTTAGAAATGTAATAAAAAGGAACAAACACAATGAACAGAATTATTTAAAATGCTGAATGGATATATCAGGTGTACAACTGTGTGCACATGTAAACTCACCAATAGATAAATCACACAACCATTAACTTTAAGTGGTGAATGGATATGTTTCTTAATGCTCGCCATGAGATACTCATGTATATGAACTTGCCAGCAAGTTTTCTTCATCCTATCCAAAGACTCAAAAAAGTGTGCATACTGGTTTTTGCTAATCATACTTCCGTTTTCCTGGGTAAAAAAAAAAGTGATACACAAGTATATAGTAAACAACACCACTAAGTCTTCAGCGTTTCTTTCAATCTCCAATTGCGACTTTGGTTTAGCTTCATGATACACACGATTTCCTCCTCCACATCTTTTTTCCCCAGTTCATTTGGTTTCTTCAGACGCAATCTGTTTATCAGCGGACCGTATCTTTTTTCAGCTACAGTTTTTACATCTTCTCCTTTTTCAAGTTCCGTTGCCACCATCTCAATCCCATAAATTAGAAACAAATCCTCAGGTCCACTCTTTACTGCTACTCTCTTGTTCTTCTTGGGAGTATCAAACATGAAATAATGTCCCGCTGTGTCACAATTTTCATGGCGGTACTGTCTCACAATTTTCATGATTGAGTTTGGGTTCTTAGTCCATATATCATCTCTCTTTTTATTTGGATCCTTCTCATCTTTCTGATCTGCTTTTTTGTGGATAAAGATATCTACAACAGGCCAGAATGGTCCTTCCTTTTGCTTCTCTAATTGATAATCGGTGAACCATACTTTTCCTCCTTTTTTTGTTTCATCCTCTTCTAAATTTTTATTCACAAAGTCACTGATTGCATGAAAACTTGATCTATAAGGTTTGTTGGTATCTACGAAAATGAACCAAGAAGAATAGTACATTATACTCATAACTACTAAACAGTCACATAGGGATGTACAACTATGTACACACAAATATGGGTACAACTATTTAACAGAGCATTAATCAAATAAGACCATATCATACAGGTGTATAACTGTGTACACTCCTATAGAGAACTAACTAGAGCAATACAGGTGTACAAATCTTTACACTCTTATAGAAATCTAACTAAAACAGTTTCAAAACACACACACCAAGCAATATGAAGATGAAATAACATTGCTGGTGTACTCAGATGTACACTGGTACCACAAGTGATGAAAAAACAGGTTCAAAACACACACACCAAGCAATATGAAGATGA
>JAJJMB010006998.1:3272156-3285227 GCA_023531105.1 Papaver atlanticum | reverse complement strand
GTTCAAAACACACACACCAAGCAATATGAAGATGAAATAGCATGCTGGTGTACTCAGATGTACAATGGTACCACAAGTAATGAAAAAACAGGTTCAAAACACACTCAACAGGCCAATTAAAGATTATATAGCATCCCAGTGTACCGATCTGTACACTGGTACCACAAGTAATGAAACACACAAAACAGACCAAATAAAGATGAAATTGCATTCTGGTGCACAGGTGTGTACACTGGCACCACAAGTGATGGGATAACATGTTAAAAACACATACAACAAGCCAAATAAAGATGATATAGTAGGCCAGTGTAAAGATCTGTACACTAGTAAACACAAGAGATGGACAACAGTTTGAAAACACAAAAAACAGTACATATAAAAAAAAAGCATGCAGGTGTACATATCTGTACACTGGTAAACACAACAGTTTGAAAACACAATTTTTTTTCCAATATATGAAGTAGCATTACCCTTGTTTGCTTGACCAGATGTTGATTTCTTTGAAGTTTTTGATGTCTTCTTAGGTGGTGATGATTTTGAAGTATCTTCTTCTACAGTTGATGTTGAAACTGCTGTAGATTTTGATGTCTTCTTAGGTGGTGGTGATTTTGAAGTATCTTCTGCTATAGTTGATGTTGAAACTGCTGTAGATTTTGATCTCGTATTCGGTCCTTGTGATTTTGAACTTACTTCTTCAACTATTGCTTTTGTATCAGAAGATATTTCTGTTGATTTCCGCTTTGCAAGTGGTTTTTTAGCGATCACCATGATGTTACTACTATGGTATTCATCAATTCTACAAAGATTTAAGGTTTGATTATGAAGCTTTAGGGTTTCGATTTTCGATTTTCGATTTTAGGTTAAAGTTTTTCTCTGGGTTTTCTTTTCTTTGAGTTTTTTAATCTTCTCTCTGCTAAATGAAATACTAACATTTCAGTTTTTTTTCCTTCAGTTTTATTTTTCGAACCAACGTGTCTCTTCCACATTAACTGTAAACAGTTTTTATTCGCTGCTGTAGATGGTGAAATTTGGATAAGAGACAAAAGTGTCATTTCAACCCTATAGACAAAATTCAACTCTCACATGAGAGATTAAGCCCTTGACCCTCAAGGCATCCTTAGCCACGATTTCTAGTATACGTCCCCGCGAGACACTGCTGGTCGTGATGCCGTGATTCTTAGCGCACATCCTCAACGAGATACTACTGATCACATAGGTTCTGTAGAGTGTAAAACGTCCCCGGAAGACTTATGAACCAGAACAGCCACAATTCCAGCATGTCTTCGCGAGACGCAACTGATTGTGATGCCATGATTCCTAGTATACATCCTCAACGAGATGCTGCTGGTCATGTAGGCTCTGTAGATGCGTAAATACTTCCCCAGCGGACTTATGACCCAGTGCAGAGATATACATATCTCCTGTAAGCACGACTCACCCTATTTGAGATCAAGGACTGATTCCTAGTACGTCATCGCGAGATACACTGGTCATGTCTGCTCTAGGCTCTGACTCGACTTACTGAGGTTTTCGGATAACTCCTAGGACATCCCCGCGAGATACGCTTGTTATTCTACCTCTGAGCCCTTTCGACAGACTCTTAGAACTTTCTTTCGAGATACACTGGTCTTGTTGGCTCATCCTATGGACACACAGTTGATTCCTAGCACATCTCTGCAAGATACGCTGGTCAAAGACAAGTGAGCCAAAGTCTCGCAGAGATATTAATCGGGAGTACAAAACCTTTTCTCTCTCTCCAGGACGAGTCCCAGCTGACCATAAAGAGATACGGATCCGTTAAGAAAATCTTCGAAGAGATTTTGATCCATCCTCAAAATCTCAGAGAGATTCAAATCTCTCTGCAAAATCACGGAGATATTTTGAGCCGTCCCCAAAATCTCTCTGCAAAATCACGGAGAGATTTTGATCCGTCTGCAAAATCTCGAAGAGATTCAAATCTCTCTGCAAAATCACGGAGAGATTTTGATCCGTCTGCAAATTCTCGGAGAGATTCAAATCTCTCTGCAAAATCACGAAGAGATTCAAATCTATCCTCAAAATCTCGAGCGGCACACGCCTTACCTAGGTCTCAAACCTATTTCTCAGCCTCTCAAACACACTCACAGCTAGTAAATTGAGCCTGAACTGTATATATCTATCAAAAAACGTGGATAAGCTCTCTTGAGCTCCGCACGCTCAACAAAGGGATCCATAAGCAATAATACGGTCTCCGCATGACATATGTGACCGGCCATGGAGATAGGGAGATCAGCCTCAGCTCCTCTCACACTCTGCACATGATTCCTGAGGATATCCATACCTTTTCACGTGACTCATCCTAGCCATTCTC
Organism: Papaver atlanticum; assembly: GCA_023531105.1. NCBI lineage: Eukaryota > Viridiplantae > Streptophyta > Magnoliopsida > Ranunculales > Papaveraceae > Papaver > Papaver atlanticum. The sequence continues at coordinate 3,282,877 of JAJJMB010006998.1, read as the reverse complement.
ACGAATCAGAGAATATCTTTCTATCTTGGCCAACTCGGCTAAAGAGAATATTTCTCTCTCAACACACATCATCACAAAGGCTGACTCAGCTTCACACAAATGGGGGGGATAACAATTAGGGTTTTGGTCTAGCGGTCTACGGCACGTGTGAGAAATACCCGGCTTATTTCTCACCGCAGAAGAGAGTAAATGCGGTGGAATAATGAGATAAACTCAACCTAGTTTATCCCTATTTCTGAAGAGACGGGAGAATTGTTCCATACGGCATGGAAAGCAATCCTTATCTTCACCGACTTGAGATTAGAAAATTCATCTATAAATAGGTCATCTATTTTCCAAGCTACGATCATCTTTCTCATAACCTCTCAGAGCAATAACTTGTTCTCTGATCTCTCTCTTCATCTGCTTCCCTCCCTAAGACCAGCCCTAAACCTCCATCTATGTGACTGAAACATCCTTTGAACGGCCACTGTGCGTGGTTTAGGCGAAGACTGTTTGTGCTCAACCTCCCAAAACTCACTTTTAAACCCTAGAATCCCATCTCTATCCCCTTACCGATTTTTGGTAACTACATTTTGGCGACCACAGTGGGAGGTTGTTCACTCAGTTACATATATCAATCATGGTCTCTTAGGAAGGAAGACGATTCCACCAATCCAAACATAAAAACGTTTCATTGATTCAGTTTCTGTAAATCCATTACAGGTTTAGCCGAGAGAGTTATCCCTACCAGCACTTTCTCTCTATTTCGAGTTTGATCTTAGTGTATAGGTTAGTGCGTCCCGGATCACATGGATCTCTTCCTTCATAACAAAACGCCCTAGTAACCTATTTTCATAAAAATTTACTGCTAATCCTTGAAAACGTTGGATATGGACCAAGGATGTGACGGATCAAGAAATTTTTGCTCCAAATGGGTCGGGTTACGACCCACCTGGCAAGCCCTAACTTCCTGATACGTCACTCGAGAAGTAGAGCTTTCATATTTTTTTTGGTTTCTCTGAGCATATGTCCCACACCATAATACTCAGAACTCCCACAAGATTACCCAACTTCATAAGGGTCATCGAATTTGATAAATGATTTCCATCTTTCTACTATGAGGATACATTGTATCTCTTGCCAGAGTAGTAGGATACCAGCCACCGTTACAGCTAACGGTCTTCCGGGTTGCCACCCGTAGGTGGAGGGTCAATTAAGGCCTGACATATGGCCAGTTGCCAATGTCAGGGTAGTCAGATACCAGCTACCGTTACAGCTAACGGTCTTCCGGGTTACCACCCGTAGGTGGGGGCCCCCAGTGGGCCTGGAAAACTCACAGTACCCAGTCAAGCTCAACAGAACATCATTTAGAAATGATATGAACTGGAAAACAACAATCATCTCCTTCCTAGTTAGTATGAACAGCCAGTACTACAACTACCTCTTACCAATGATATACACTGTCAAATTGCAACCATCTCTGAATAAATGGTATGAACTGCCAAGCAGTGACCAAATCTTTTCAAACGATATGAACAATCTTGTAAAGTTGTGCTGAACCGCGTAGCGGCTGCCTACGTACCCTCTCCGTTGCTCGAAGGGATCAAGCACGACCGTAGTTCGTCATTTGCGTTAGATAATATGAACTACCCTCAATAGTAGCAATCATCTCTTATAAATATCCAGTAAACTTATCTCACTTGCCGTATGCATAATGAATCACGAGTAGAACACTACTCGTAGTGAGCCAAAGATACCAAGAACGATTCACATTTCCAAAAATACTCTTGCACCCAAGAAGTAAATTACAATCAAGCTAACAGTCGAATCTGGAATAGAGGTTATAAATCAACAACTAGAAAATGTTTTCAAGTTTAGTTCATAAACCGGGAATACTGCAATTCTAGCGAATACAGGTTACAGTGTCCAAATACATTATCCTAGCAAGTCTTAAGTATGACTATAACAAATCCCACGGGCAAACACTAATCAGGTGTCAGGTTTATTTGTTTATGTATAAATGAACACTTAAAGTAAAATACTAATACTAATGAATGCTCACAGAGATGAGATGAGAATACTGGAACATCAATAGCTTCAAATGGTACCCACAATAATGGGATAGAGAAAGTATGCACTCAAGAACAGCAAAAACAACGATAATAATTTAATTCAACCAAGATACTTCTGCAAAGTTTATAAGCGTTATTGGACCATGAGGAGATCTACGTATCCAGTGATTGCATTAGCATTTTCTGTTAAAATATATACAATCAAAACCATAGCGGATGTGCTACAAACCTCACAAAATTTCTTGGACTTAAGAAGTTAGAGCCTTGAACATCATTCTTGGCAAGGCACGCAATTAAAAATATAAGATGAAGTAAGGATGTACAAGCTTCATCCTACACATGCAAAATTTATCCACTACCATCTGACCTTAATGACCACTACTAACCACCACTAAAGCACTATTACTAATTCAAGCTACCAGACTCATTAGCTAGCAGCTGCATATAATTATCATTGCTTATTAACACTAATCCCGGCATTTTCTATATACTGTACACCACGGAATGAAACACTCATATACACGCAAAAATGAAATTCGACTCCCATGAACTCACAGCCCATACAGATGAGATACCGTAGCATCGTAATAGTAAATTTACAAGAAGCCAATACTGTCAACAACCTTAATTCACAGTCAGTACCACCACTGTCCATTTTTAGACAAGTCAATGCATATATCAACAACATAATTGATACTAGTACAGTTCAACAGTTGATGTGCAATCTTTTCAACATCATGACCATATTTAGGAGTGGAACAGTAGCAGTCAACATTGGTGATAATGCATACTTATTACGAGATAAAATAGCGAGCTAAGTAGTACTACTGTTATTGTAAAAACTAGATTTACAAACCAGAGAACTACACCCGGTGGACTTGTTATACGTTTATTCATAATCTGAAATTTAGGATCAAAATGGAGAGTGGACAGACTAAGGAAAATTCTAGAGCCTCTCTAGTTGAAGCCCAGGGATGAGAGTCAAACCCATAACCAGTGTCATATTTCACTTACACTTTGATTTGTAATGATCTACTACTTAGTTAAGTGAACCAGTGAAATTAATATGGAGTGGTAATTCTCTTGTTCCACTAATGATTAGTAGTCATGGTTGTCATAAAAAATAGTTGACACCAATACTAGACCATATAAACTAATGATGTACAACCAAACAAGTACAGAATCAAGATTAGATAATTTTAATTAATTTAACTATACAACCTACATATCAAGCTACATATCATTACTAACACTTTAAAAAAAAGGAAATGAGAGCTTGTACCCAAATTCGCCAACTATCCACTGCCAAATCCAAGTGACCTAAAAATAAGCACACTGCTAAGTTGTGCTACCAAACCAAACATCAGGTCGATGGCCAATACAAGATGGGAATGCGACAAATCTAGAATATGTTTGTACTCCCCATAGTAATTTTTATGGCATTGGATGCATAATATTTAAACAGTCGAAGACATCCACTTTGGTTTAGCCGACGTAAGGATGCCAAGGCAATAACCACAGTATCATATTCATTTCATAGTGGATTCACATTTTCCTTGCGATAAATTGAACTTCCAATTGACCAAATTAATCTACCCTATCTAATCAAATATAGATCAGTTTACATCATTGTATACATACAAAATGCATCCAATGTTTCGAAGACATAGCTCATTGGTTCACTTGAGCAAACAGGTAATAGACTAGTTCAAAAAGACCAATTGAAGGTTTCGTTTATGAAAGCAAACCAAACCTGGATGACTGCAAACATACTTAGCTTTCACCAAGCATTTACAAAATTTGGTATCATACACAGTTCAGTGTTTTAGAAATGAACATATTATGAATACATTCGATTTGAACCCAAGCTTATTACTGTACAAGATGACCAACGACGACATGATAAAATAGTGGCTAACCATTATACCATCCAAGTATGAGTTTCACAGATGCTAGTAATCAACAATTAACAAATTATAAAGCCAAGTTTTAAATTAACTAGTATAAAGCACGTCCAATTTAGCAAGCACGTTCAGTAAGAAGAAAAAATAAGCTTTCATTAAAGCAAAGGGACAAATATCTTACTCACCGTAACGCAAGCCAAGCTTTCTCACTGATTTTTCCAATTGAAATCCAAAACAATTTCATATCAAACTATAACCCGTTTCTCCTATTTCTTCATGGATTTCAAATCACTCCTTAATCTTCACCATGCATAGCAAGAATCAACAACACAGCTCCCTGTATCATCTGATTTTCCGGCAAGAAACTTCATGCAAAACTGGATCATTGTCAACAACAACTTCATCTATTTTTATCTCCACGAGAATCATTCATGTACAATTTCAAACTTTGTTCAATCAATTTTCCCAGAAGATGCAAACATCACTGAAAGAAAAAGAGATAGAAAAGAGGAATAATCCCCAAGAAGGATTCCCTAAAATCTAAAGATACTCTTTCAAGAAATAATATCTTAAATATCATCGGTGATTTCACTCTAAAGTTTTCGGCTGCAGAATATAAGCGGAGAAGTGAAGAGAAGAAACAAAGAGGGAGCCCCCCCTCTCTTTCTCCCTGCCTTTTTTTTATTTTCGCTTATTTTCAATTTTGTTCAAAACTAGGAGAAGAGTAACACGTGGGTATCTTGCATGGAGGCCTATTAAGGCACCAAGATTTCAGATTAAAACATCCACCAGTTTATAAACACACCCTATGTAGTGTTTTTGAGTACTTCTAAATGCAAATATATGACTAATGGGTTTGGTTAAACCCGAGAAAAAGATTCATATTGTTACAAATGAGAACTCCCAGAGACTCAACATAATCTTGCAAAATCTCAGATCGACATCCAGACTTATCTGAAAACGCCTTTAGAGTTACCAGTAGGGATAGATCCAACAAATGTAGATCGAGTACACGTTTCCTAAAGAAGGAGTACTAAAACTGCTGAGAATAGCACATACGGGATCTTGCATGCAATCGACCTCACCGGAGAAGATAAAGCTCATTACGAACGCGATAGAGCAAATGAGCAACCATCCAGCCGACCTTATCACTCTCAAGGACCTCAAGGACCAGATGACGCTCTAAACTTGGAGATTCTGACGAATAGTTGCTCCAAAATTCGTTTAGGTCAAGGGCCCTCAATCTGATCACAGGGGACTCAGGAAGTTTACTTCACTTTACTATTTTACTTATAACTCTTTCATTCAGTATCAGATTGACCTAGTTCTTTTTATGTCGGATTTGTCTTTTCGTCGTTTACAGGATAAACTTAGCGAAAACTTGGAAAGGTTCCAAAAAATTCGTGACCTAGACAAAAGCTTTGCAGAGCCACATAAGGTCATAAATTGCCAGCCGAGATGCATCTTGTCGTTTTTGTGTTTCAGAGGATCATGACCAGAACGCGACAAAGTATAAGATGAGACTAACTTCCAAGACATTGCTCGGCCAAAGATCATACTTATCTGAAGATTCAAAGCCGCCGGTCGATATGCTATCTCAACACCCGTCCCGTCAGAAAGAAAAGGAGTCCTAACGATTGTACGACTAAGTCTCGATGAGCCTCCATCTCGGCTACACCAACGATTATCCAGTATCATTTTCTGATGGGACCTCAGTTCATCCAAGTAGGAGAAGGAGAATATCTTCGCACCTGAACCTACCAAGGGAAAAGAAATCTGAAGTGAGGCCAACAATTTAGATAAAACTCCATTATTCGTCATACAGCTACAACCAGCTACTGTCACTGAAGTAAAACAAGAGAAGGATCCGAGATCATAGCTTCAGGATACACGTTATTCATTCAGGCGCATACTAGCAGTTCCCTCGGTCAAAGTCTCTTCTGTCGAGAAAATCCAATTGACAGGTTATTCCATGAGTCAGGCTCAGACGTGATGAGCGAAGGACAAGATATGACGATTACATACAATTTCCTCATGTTAAAAAAATGACTCCTCCACGTGAAGAATTACCTAGCAGATTCCCAGAGAACTCTTCCATCAATAAAACAAACAAAAATCGACTGCGCAGTTGGACTTGAATGTATCTATTACCCTAATTGTACCAGAAGGCATATACTACTCTCAAGTTCGGTTGAGCATCCTCCCAAAAGATGAATAAATATCAACGGATAATTTTACTACAGAATTTCACATGAATCCCTGTCAAGACACCTTGTAGAGGTGGAACAACAACTTTATCTTGTCCACAAAGACACATGCGGCAGTATCTCGACATGACTCTCCAAAGACGTCTCCAGCCCACAGATTATCGCTTGCCCGCCTTGAAGAATCAATCTCGTACGCTACAAGGGTCTTACTTCATTTTCTAAACATTCCGAGTCAATGGGAATCCCTAGTCTTATATCAAACTGGGGACTAACGGAGAATCGTGCGTCACATACCTGCATGTCCAAAGGGAGGTGGCCCAGACATCCAGTTTTCATATAACAGATTTAGAAACTATCAGTGTTGATACATGAAAAATAATACCCCTTAAACGGGTTCGGGGTGTCCCTAAGAGGGTAGATAAGCCTAGTATGAGACATGGAGACTTGGGGACTAGGCCCAAGTCCAATGAGAAAATATCCATGAGGTAAGAAGGACAAGGAAGGGATTAACAAATAAAGAGGAGGTTATGTTAAGGAATGGCATTAGGAGTAATTAAGGAGGTTTAGGACATGTGCCATGATGTCATAAAAGGAGGGACTTTTGGGAAAGTCTATATAAAAAAGGACAAGGTACAATGGAAAGGCAACTCTCTCTCTTACTATTGTTGGTAAAGTGAGGTCACTTGGTGAGACTAGGACGGGTAGAACCAAAACTAAATTCACCTCTCAACATTTGGCGACCACACCCGGAGGCTCATGCCTAGCTCATCATGACACACCTAGGAAGCGTTACTCCAGGCGAGGTAGAAAACCAAGTGACTAATCGGCCTTTCAACATCGATGAGGTAACACTGGAAGACGAGGATAACGAAGAGGAAACACTGGCCCAGGATGCTATCAAACAATCAACGCGAAATGTATCTCAAAACAGAGAGGTAATGACAACATAAGGGAAGAACACGCGAGCGAGCCAGCTACTGAAACTCACATCGCCAGCCCTGCAAGACATGCAGAAAGAACTAGAAGAACGCTTACAAATAAGGCGGGAGCTGGAAGACTGGATAGCACAAGCAGTAATAGTGGGAAAAAGCGCTACTTAGGGAACGACAAAGGACGAAGGGCACAAAAATGACAAGACAACGACAACGTCAAAGGAAGAAATTACAAAATACTTGGAGCAAAACTACCACGTGATAAAACAGGACAATCACTTCCTCGTAAGCAGTCCATACCCAATACCAATACCCTGAGGACTACACTTCCCCAAAATTCAAGACATACGATGGACAAGGGAACGCGCGAGAACATCTCAGCCGATTCCTATCAGCAATGAACGACGGGGCCTCCGATGGAAAACTATGTCTAAGGGAATTCCCCAAGTCGCTCATAGGCATGACATTCACCTAGTATGATAACTTAAAGGCGGAAAGTGTGGATTCTTGGCCAACTATGTCCACACTCTTCCTTGGGAATTTCTATTCATCCAAGAGGAAAATCACGATAATAGACTTGAGTAAGAGCGGACAACGGATAGGAGAAGAGATAGGAAAGTACATCCTACGGTTCAGGCGCTTGGCACTAGACTGTCACGAAGACATCAATGAAGGAATGCTTGTTGAAATCTGTGTACGAGGAATGATCCAATCTTTTAAAGGAGTTTGATCAACTTCAGATTCCAGACTTTTGTTGAGCTAGAAGAGGCAGCCGAGAGGATCGCTAACTGCATGGAAGAAACACCTATAGATCCTGCTTGGCGTCACACAGTTAACACTATATCGGAGACACCACGCAACGTAAGACCCAACACCAATAAGGAGAGAAGAGACCAGTTCCAAACCGTCAGTGAAAGCCAGGGAAGAAATGGATGGACCAAGCGCAACTTCACCCCACCACCCCCACTACCCTGCAGCAGAGAATGCGCGGTCGAATTACTAAACCAGTGGGTCATCGGAAAGGAAATCCATCTGCCTGCGACAGTAGTAGACGTCAATAAAATGGATAAGAACTCTGCTAAGTACTGCCACTACCATCGAAGGTTGGGACACCCGACGGAAGAATTCTTTGCCATAAGGAGCATATTCGAACGCAAGCGCGCATCTGGGGAGCTTGAAAGAACTAAGCAGGTGATTGAGTATGACCCTTTTCCTCGTCACTAAATAAAGAGAAAGCGGGGGGAGGCGGCGGGGGGAGAACACGAAAGAAAAAGACTATAGATTGTAAACGGCTCCCTTTTTATGGTAAGAATAATCTTTTTGGAATTCGCGAGCAACATGATGTGAAAAGGTCACAGGAATGCCAAAGGCGCCTAGTTGACGAATCTTCAAAAGGCCATGGGAATTCTAAAGGCACCCAAATAAGCTGACAAATTCACAAAATGCTACGGGAACGCCAAAGGCGCCCGGTCGGATGACAAATCTACAAAAGGCCATGGGAATGCCAAAGGCTCCCAAATAGGCTGACAAATTCACAAAAGGCCATGGGAATGCAAAAGGCACCCAAATAGGCTGACAAATTCACAAAAGGCTACGGGAATGCCAAAGGCGTCTGGTCGGCTGACAAATCTACAAAAGGCCATGGGAATGCCAAAGGCGCCCAAATAGGCTGAAAAATTCACAAAAGGCCATGAGAATGCCAAAGGCGCCCAAATAAGCTGACAAATTCACAAAAGGCTACGGGAACGCTAAAGGCGCCTGATCGGCTGACAAATCTACAAAAGGCCATGGGAATGCCAAAGGCGTCCAAATAGGCTGACAAATTCACAAAAGGCCATGGGAATGCCAAAGGAGCCCAAATAGGCTGACAAATCTACAAAAGGCTATGGGAACTCCAAAGGCGCCCAATAGGCTGACAAATCCACAAAAGGCTACGGGAATGCAAAAGGCGCTTGATCAGCCGACAAATCTACAACAGGCTATACGAGCGCAAAAAGGAAAGCAGACGCGTTCTATCAATGCCCACCCATCCCACCACATCCTTCTGATAAAAAGAAAGGGGGAGTAGGCGCGTTTCATCAATGCTCACTCATCCCACCGCATCCTTCTGATAAAAAGAAAGGGGGAGTAGGCGCGTTCTATCAACGCTCACCCATCCCACCGCATCCCTCTGATAAAAAGAAAGGGGGGAGTAGGCGCGTTTCATCAACGCTTACCCATCCCACCGCATCCGTCTGATAAAAAGAAACGGGGAGTAGGCGCGTTTCATCACCGCATCCTTCTGATAAAAAGAAAGGAGGAGTAGGCGCGTTTCATCAACGCCCACATCCTTCTTCTAAAAAAAAGAGAGAGAGGGGAGTGGGCGAGGTATAAAAACGCTCACCCAACCCCGTACATTCTCCCAAACAAAAAGAAGAGAACCATGAATAGTTAATATTTCATGGAATCACGAATAAACAAGAAACACCAACAATGAATTAATAGTTTAAATAAAAAAACAAAACAACACCATACCAATATCCCACAATTCATAAAAAGATAACACAACAAATAAATCATCCGAGAGTCAGGTCCAACATAACCAACCAAAGAAAAAACAAAGGGAAAGACAACGCAAAGAGGAAGCGCGTTGGGCAGACTAAAGCTTAGTCAACTCTCGCCGTTTCTCCTCAAGCTCCGCACGAACTACTGCCTCCGCGCTCTCAGCACGTAGCACATCATCGTTAGCCATCCCAACATCAGCGAGAAATTGATTCAGCACCTCCTTCTTACTAGCAGTCACCTCAGATCGCTTCTCCAACTCATTTTCTAGCTTAGAAATCTGGCTTGTAAGTCGGCCATGAGGGTCATTACGACTCTTCACCTTCAACAACAATTCCTCCAACCATTGTATCGGGAAGTGGATGTTGACCATTGATCGAATGGCAGTCTCCCAGCTACGCATCGTCGGCGCGTCCACAAGGTCTTCCCCTACACGCGTGAGTTGGTCGGTAATCTCCAAGAGGTTTCTAGTCATGTAGCGCAAAATGCGAACATCCAAGAGACATGCCTTCGCCATATGACCACCACCACGCTCCACAATGTCTCTATAAGCAGCGACATGAACGGTGGGCACCCAAAATCCATGAAAGAGTGTGTGAGTGTCATGATCCACTCCAGCCTCGGCAGCACTCACAACCAACGGGAAACGAAGCTGCGCGTCCTCAGGATTTGCTGGAACAACGGGGACAACTGGTACGTCAGGAACATGAACATTAATTTACTTCTCCATGGGAGCAGAAGAACTACTACCATCCATCCGGTCACGTTTAGTAGACACATCGCCACTGGGGACTACGCGCCGCACGCCGTCTGTATCGGGCTTAACAGTCTCCTTACGCTTTTTACCCATATCCTAGCGCCAATGACGAAACTTTAGCAAACAAACAAACAAACAAAAAAAGAGAGAAGAGAGAAGAAGAAGCAAAAAGGGACAAGAAACTAACCTCAGGAATCGATGAATCAAAAGGGGTGTCAGCGGGCTTAAGAAGAGACGCGGAAGAACTAGCAGACGACTCAGAATCACTAGAAGAGCCTGAAAAATGAGAGATGAGCACCATTGCGGAAAATAACTTGGATTTATAA
>JAJJMB010006998.1:3244384-3271756 GCA_023531105.1 Papaver atlanticum | reverse complement strand
GGGGGGGTGGGGGGAAGAGGAAGAAAGAGAGAGGAAAGAAGAATGATAAGAACGAAGACACGTATTAGGGGGATGAGGACCCACCAAAAACTGATCGACTAGACCAAGATGGGATCATTGACTGCAGAACGACGCTAGGGGACACTGGAGGTCCACCCCTAGCACGAACAGTCTCAGCCCGAAGAGGATGAACTGATGATATGTGAAGGCGTGGAGAGACCCAACCAGTTCGCGAGGGAAGTTTGACCCCGAGGTCTCTCAACTGGTGTACAAATGAAGGATTCGGACTGCTGCTTGCACTCCCGGGGGGTTGTGATGCGCTCCTCCGACGACTCTGCTGATACTGCAAGGACGAGACATTAGCGGAAGAACAAGGGCGCGGAGCAGACAACTTAGCTGCCTCTCTCCTAGCCTTCTTTGCAAGGCTCTTCTCAGTCCAATCACACTCGGGCATGTTCAGGTACTCTTCCATTACATAAGAAGGGGCCTTCCAACCCACGCGATTGGAATGAGGAACTCCATGAGAATGCAATCCCCGCCATTCGTTTAATTAAAATAAAGGAGGCGACGATAAATAACAGAAGAAAAAAGTTAAGGAAACAACAAGTACCTGTGTCGCCAAAAGATTAGCAGATGATCTTACTACCTCTATCGCGGGGACTTACGATTAGAAAATGACTTCGACCCTTTCTTTGGTTTTATGGGCTCTTGACCCTCGGGAGGAGCCCAAGAAGTTACTATAGGCTCCAAGGGGAGACCTTAGGTAGCCGGAACGAGACGATGCGCAGCAGCCACGACATCATCGTGCTTAATCCGACCGGATGCATGAAGCGGTCGAAGGTCTTGGACGGATGGTCGCGGGAAGGAGACGATTCACGCAAAAGGAAATTCAAAACCCGACGACGTATGAAGTCATGGTACTCGTGACCCCCCTCATTAACCACCAAAGAGCGCTCAGGGAGAGGCTGTTTGAATGAAAAGTTGATTCCTCGATCAGATAAACGCGCTGGTCCCTTGAAGACATAGCGATTAAAACTGGCGACGATATCCCCGATATTTGAGCTTCCCCAAAGAGGAAATATACGAGGAATCCCTTGGTCAAATCCAACTTGCCGAGCTGCACGATCTTGGTTGTAAGACATGGTGATAAACTTGCCGGCATAGAAGCCAGGGAGATAACCAGGCAAAACATCCATTACCTAATCAAAATATGCCTCCGCTAAATGCTTAGACGAGTCCAGCTCCATGGAAAAAGGCGCGGTAAAGTCATAATGAGCTGGACCCGATCGACCGTCTTGATAAGGAAATGGTACGAAGTCCTTAACCACATCCAGATGCTTGGCAATATCACTCTTAGGAACCTTCCCCTTTAGGTGCCAAAGAGCCATCCGCGGGTAGCCGTAAATAACCGGAGTCCTCTTAGCCGAGCCGTCCTCTTGCCTAACATCTTCTTCACGATAAATCGCTAGTTCATTAGGATCAGTTGCGCAGAGGGGAACATGCTCCCAATACCAAGCTTGCATAAAAGAGGCTGGGATGTAAGTCTCGATCTTATGAGATGAACCCACCGTCTGAAGGTCGTGACAGAACAAATCCAGATGGCGATACAAGCCTCTTAAGAACATCGGCGCAAGCGGGAACGAAACGCAGCGAGACAACAACACCGCCATCGACACAAGTTCACTCTTGATAGTATCCTGAGGACTATACTCCAACACATCATGATAGAGCCAGAATAGGATGTAAGTGGCCAACTTCGCACGAGAGTTCTCTTCTTTCCCTTTTGGGGGAAGAACTTTTCCGTCTACTAACGGCGGAGCCCAATACTTGATCCAAAAAGGAAAGGAAGCGCGGCGGTTAATCTAGGTAACCCACTCAGGACTGGCCTCTGCTGAAGGAGCTGACGAGCCATGGATCGCTTCGTATGCAAGAATAGAGCAAGCAAGCAATTGCTCACCCGTCGGACGTGCTGAAGAAGTCTTCTTCTCCTCAACCCCTTTGGATTTCCCATTTGCGGCAGACGGCGACGCCTCTTTCTTACCCGCACCAGCAATCTTCTTATCTTCGTCTTGTTTTGATGGCGTCTGGTCCTTCCGCACTAATTCACGTCGGGAAGCATCTTTACAATTCAGCAGATAAGTACACAACTCTTTATCCTCGTCGTTCAGTGCTCCATAGACAGCCGCCTCGTCATACGAATGACTACCGTGGATAGGTAACCCTGTAAGAGCTACTACATCCTACAGAACAATGGTTGCTTCCCCCGATGCTGTAAGAATGGTATGGACAGGAGGATCCCAGCAAAAAAAGAGTCGTGTTATGTCGCGCTTACACCTCTTCACTTCCCGTTTGAGAGATGAATTTATAGCCTCGTCAATACCTGCTCTATTAAGGGTGGTCGCGTGACCAGAGTTGGAACGTACATAGGATGTCCAGTTCGGCCATATCGGATGGGTTTTTGACTTATAATGAATATCGATAACAGGAAGATCGTAGTCACCGCGGTGAATAGCCATCCGCGATACCGATTTAAAAGCGAAAGCGTCCATGACTTCCGATTCGGGTTGCATGAGCCACCCAGGGGCAGAAGGATAAGGTAAAACAGGAGGATTTAGAAGGTGAGGGACCAAGATATCATCAAGAGGAAAAACGCACTTACCTCCGCGGAGCTCCCTCAGTTTCAATGCGCGCTTTAGATCGGGACCGCTAGTAAACTCTGCAAGTGTATATGACTTGCCGTCCGCTGTAGGAGGTAAGAGGATTTCATCCTGTTCCAGGTACTCGGTCTCCTCAGAACCCCCGCTCATGGCTTCCTCAGACTCGCCAGATTAGTCAGACGAACTGCTGGTGGAACTATTGGACATGGTGAGTGTATGTGTGTATTTAAAAGGAATAAAGGGAGAAGAAAAATAAAGGGAAAATAAATCAACAAGTCTATATATAGGGAGCCTATAGGCCTGAACGTGGCGGTTATGCGAAGGGAATAGTAACTGTCAGAAACTGAAAAGAAAAAGGAAAGCTTGCACGACAAGAAGGTTAAACGTCGCCCACGATCATGGAGTCAATAAAGAGGGGGGGGGGATACTCAAAAATCCTATGACTATCGGGTTATTTTACAAATAACCCAATAGTCAGGGGACTAATGTTGATACATGAAAAATAATACCCCTTAAACGGGTTCGGGGTGCCCCTAAGAGGGTAGATAAGCCTAGTATGAGACATGGGGACTAGGCCCAAGTCCAATGAGAAAATATCCATGAGGTAAGAAGGACAAGGAAGGGATTAACAAATAAAGAGGAGGTTGTGTTAAGGAATGACATTATGAGTAATTAAGGAGGTTTAGGACATGTGTCATGATGTCATAAAAGGAGGGACTTTTGGGAAAGTCTATATAAAGAAGGACGAGGTACAATGGAAAGGCAACTCTTTCTCTTATTATTCTTGGTAAAGTGAGGTCACTTGGTGAGACTAGGACGGGTAGAACCAAAAATAAATTCACCTCTCAACAATCAGCGCAGGAGTCTCAAAAGATCGGGACACATCAAGACCATTCAACTCCCCTAAACCCACAACACAACATGTTATTACTTGGGATTAGGTGACTAAAGATCGTCCTTTAAAATCGTGAAGGGAATTTATTTCGAGAAATCTCGCATCTCTCACTGGTCTCATCGAATTCTTCTCCGTCAGTATCTGTACTCAGCAATTGCAACCATGTCCCAGATCCTGATTGAAGATAAGATGTTTTAGGGTTTTATACGCGTGCACCAGAACTATATCAAGTAGAAGAAGCATTCAAATTATCCCTCAATAATAAACGCATGCATGAGCAAACTAGGGTTCACAATCGGTTTTAAGAGGAGTCTATAGTTTCCACTCTACTTCGACGTGACTCATACTTTAGTCACATGACTCGACGAACTAAGACAAATGGGTAGAGAATTTGAAAATGCACCATTGATAAAACTATCCGTCCATGTGTTAAAAGGGCATGATGTTTCAATACACGATCCAAGAGATATCATCAAAACACTTGAAGGAATTGTTGCTAAATAGATATGGACTCCAAGTTCAACTTCATATGGACATATCACCGGAAAAACATGCTCGAAATCCTAATTTTTCTCCAATAGATGAAGGCTGGGTCTTTTCTGTTCGATAGTTGGGGTCAACCACTGAAATGGACGTCAAACGAAGTTTTTACAACCTCTGGAGTCAGGATCGCGCAAGGAAGGGACTTCTATTACGAAATAAACTTAGGGTTTTCACCTACTCACATTCCCGACGGAGAAATCTAAGGTTTGCATCAAGTTCGAACTCATGAGGGTCCCATTCCTTTACCAGATGCATATGGAAAAGGTTCAGAGAGAGAAAATATTAACCTTGGAGAAATCTTCTGACAGAGCCCCCTATAGAAAATCTCTTTCTTCATGTTCCGCTGCTTCACTTTGGCCTATGCATCTCGAGCCACATTCTTAGCATGTTCCAGCTCTTCATTTACAGTGCTTCATTCCATATTAAGAAACTCTCTAAAATACGACTACCTGAACTCAACTCACCCCGACGGATCCTGATAGAATTGAGCCCAAAGATTCTCACGGGTTGTCACCAAGTTTCCCAGGTTTACAAAATCATCAGAAGTAAGACCGTTCGGAGTTACCATTCTCATGATATAATTCATCGTTAAGTGTCTCATCCGAAGTCAAGATATGGGTTCTGTAAAATTACCCTCATGTCGGTCAGTTGTCTCTGCACCCGAATCTCTTCCTGAAATCCCTTTGAAATTGTTGAAGCCCGAAGATTAGATAAGGTTGAAAAGTTCAAATCAAGGGAGCAACAATACAGGACTAGGGTTTGATTTACATGAGGACCTCCCTCCCCCCCAAAACCTTGTCCTCCTACAATCTCTTCAAGCCTTATCTTCTCCTAGTCCCTTCAAGCATACCTGATAAGCACGTAAGTGTGACGCATTTTCACCCATAACTACATTATCTAGGACTCATTTTATTTCTAATAGAGTTGTTTTAAGTCTTTTCTAGGGAATAAGTTCTTGCGGCAAAATTGGCTTGAAAAGTGGTGTTTTACACCCCAGGATAGAGTACTAAAGGCACCCCAGAAATGCACCGGAAGCACCCCAAAAATGTGTCGGAGGAACCCCGTAAAAATTACTATATACGCCCAAAAATTACTATTTGCACCCCATAAGACAAGTGCTAAAGGGACACCCGTGCAGGATTAGGGGGAGGACATCTTCTTCTCAAATTCAAAAAATGAATTTTGGCGGGAAAACGTTTCTCTTCACTGGCAGAATTTCGATCGGATGTTTGGACGTGATTTAGTGAGATTCAATCCCTGAAACTTAGTGGGTAGACGTGATATGACTATAGAAAGCTGGTATGGGTGTTGTTTCCGATCAAATTTGGCTTAATAACGTGTTTCAATCCAAAACAGTGGACACAAGTTTTCACGGGTTCAAGTGAATTTGACACGAGTTTGAGGCGTGTAATGCATGAGTTTCGAGTGTGTTGCACTACAAAGATGCGTGAAGAAGATAAATAAGGAAGGTTGACAGCTGAGAACGCGTGGAAGATCAAAAAATGGAAATTTTGGCCCTGGAGAATAATATTGATAAATGAAGATTATTTGGGAGATATGACCGGATTAAAGGAGGATTAGGAGTATAAATAGATTGCTCCAGGTACAAGGAAGGGGTGTCGAGAGTTTGGGGAGCTGAGGAGAGCCAGAGAAGAAGAAATCCGAGTTTTACAAAACTCGGTTTCTGCTGCTGCTGCTGCTGATGAACATCAAGAACACGAAGAACAAAAGCCTGTAAAGGAAAGTCGTTGCAAACTGTCGCTTAATTGCGACAGTTCCCAACACCTTTCCAGCGATTGCGGAACAGTGTTTACAACACTTATCTTTTATCGTTCATTTTGTGACGAGTTTTGTGCGTCGCAAAATCCTGTTTTTCATTATTTTTCTCCATTTTCACCATTGTAAACACTTTTTGAGCAAATAAAAAATATTTTGAGAGTGTCTATAATATGAGGAGCTAAACCCCAACACTGGGACGATGGAGGAGGCCGAACTTCATACATGGTAAATCTATTTTATTCTTTTTTATGACTTTTTCACTAATTTTACATCTAATGTTTTGAGAATCTACCTTGGCAAAAATAGAGTCCATGTTTATATTTCTTGAGCTAAAATTGTTGAGAATAAAGAAGTGAACCTTATGTTATGAGGATTGGCTAAACCCTTAGTCCCAGTACCTCTCTCCCATTGTTTAATATTTTTGTATATATTTCTATTAAATTTAAAAACTCGAATCTTCACAAGTCTCAACGAACCTTTTACTACAACAAAGTTGAAAACACATCAATACCCTCATGCCTAGAGTCCTGTACTTATCAAGAAATCACTCTCACATCTCATGAGATACTCGTGGATTTATTTGGGTCCACACTTTAACAAGGGATCAAGGAAAATAGGAAACCAAAGAATAAAAACGAATAATCAATACCACGGACGTGTCTCTGGCCTAAGGATACAAAATTCACGATCTAAACCAAGATAAGGAAGGGTAGTGAAGTCATAATATTCTAAGGGGTTGTGTTTGAAGCAAAAGAACACTTTAGGAGTCCAACTGAAACAAGGATTCCTTCGGTAATTCAGATTGATGTACATTGCAGAGCATAGGCTTGAAAACTGATGCCAAACCATACGGAATTTCGGGGTACTTCCTGAAGAAAATATGTTCCACTATGTCTTACCAGAAACATACCAAAAGGGCGCCTCAAACGGACATACGAGCTAGGAGATGTGGTCCCAACACCGAAGTAAGTGCAATCTGAAACTCCTGATGCTAAACCATAAGGAATTTCGGGTTACTTCCTGAAGAAAACATGTTCCACTATGTCTTACCAGAAACATACCAAAATGGCGCCTCAAACGGACATACGAGCTAGGATATGTGGTCCCAACACCGAAGTAAGTGCAATTTGAAACTCCTGAAATTTTTATACGGGATTTCCGAAGTCAATAGTATACACGGATATGATTGACCAAACAAATTTGGAATCAAGTGATTCTTTTTTCATTAAAACTATTATCCTCTTACCTTTAAATTTTGGTGTCGGGGACTCAAATCAGAGTCCGAATGAAGAGTTCACAGCCATTCTATTCAAGCCTCTCAAAACTGAAGTTTTCTGACGAACACCTAAACAAAGAGAATCCTTGCAAATACAACTATTTCTGTTGATTCGATGGTCGAAGAAGTATGCATCAGATTAAGGAGAGATAAAGTTCAAGACTTACCAAGGATGCCTCAATGAAGAAAGAACGATGGGTATTTACATCAGCAAACGCAAGATCATTAACTATTAGCTTCTATATTATCAATATGAAGATTAATATCGTTTTGAAAGACGAACAAAGCTATCATCTAAGCAAGAGGAATATGTTCAGCACATTCATGCCACGATTATAATTCATGGGTCAAGAATTAATATTCAAACATTAAGTATACTAAAACGGTTTCATGCAATACAAGTTATACTTCGAACAGAAATAAGAATTCTGCTCAAACAAGGAATTTCAGTGCAAGTGGAATTCGTTGGAGGAGGTGGACCGGTTTCTATACATTAACACATGTAAAAATACTTCTATTTTCAATTTGATTTCAAAAAGGGAAGCCTTGAAGCAAAAGGAAAAGGAGTTAGAACTAAAAGAGGAAATTAGAGGAATTTGGGTCAAATAAGGAAACCAAGGTCTTTTCTCCTTCCAAAACTCCTCCAAGTCGTGTCCAAGACCTTTTCATGCATGAGGATGCTCTCCTAGGCCAGTGTGACGTGATTTATTCTCTGGTATTTTTTTTCCAGAGGGATCAAAGTCGAAGAGAATTAGGGTTTTGACGAAAAAAGCCCTAATTTCAAGAATTTGGTGAAAAAGGGATTTATTCTAGAAGAGAGAGGACCGAGCCTCTCCCATTCTCTTGTACGGTTCTATAAGCCTCTATCAATCCATTTTTATCTCATTGCTCTTCAACAAAAACGAGCTCATAAGGGATTTTGACCAAAATACCCTTGTATTGTAGTTTTGAGTATTTTCAAAGAAGGAAGCCTTAATGCAGCTAGAGACCGACCAAGCTATCATCTACTCATTAAAAAGGCCTCATGCACGTGAATATTGAGTTCTCTAAGTGTCCGAAGAAGAACATGATTGAAATAGAATCTAGAAAAGAAAAATTTCAGAGAAAATAAAAGGAATCTGGCTCAAAACAGGGAATTCGAGTTCATGATTTCCAAAACCAAGACCAGAAACGCGCCAATATCTATTTCAAGACATGAATATGCCTAGGGAATCTCCATGTCTCTCTCATTCCAAAGAAAAATCAAGCTCATAGTGGTTTTTGACAAAAATACCCTTAGTTTCAAAAGTATGTATTTTTTTCTAATAAAGAGGAGTCTGATTGGTACAAGGAATTAAACAAGCTCTCATCACACAAGGTGCCGACCCCACAAGATAGATGCATACCTTACAAGCCTCGTCAAGCCTCTCCAGATTGTCTGAAGGAGTTAGACGCGAAGAAAAATTAGGGTTTAGGTACAGTTTAAGCCTGAATTCGGAATTTATATGGGATAGGGACTCCGTAACTTCAACAGTAAGTGCCAATATTTTCTCACGAACCTTCACCAACATCAAGTCCAGCCAGAAACCGTTCAAGAAATTCTCTCTTCCCCACATGCTCGCCTATTCAGAAACTCAAGGATGCACAAAGAGAGAAAATTAGGGTTTTGGCCAAGTAAACCCTAATTAACAAATTCCATTCGAAGGAAATTTTGTCTCATCAAGACTTCATTTTCATATCATTGACGTTCAACACAAAGTCCCTGGAAATTCCAAGGTCCAGAATTGATTCCAAGATCAGGGTCATAATAATTGAAGGATAAACATCAATTTGAGGATTCTGCAAGTCTAAAAGGACGAACGAATTGTAATTGCGTACGAATGATTTTTTAACCATCTATATACTTATCATAGAAAAATCAAGGTTCTACTCTGAGTAGGGGACTTAATGTAGATGGTGAAATTTGGATAAGGGACAAAAGTGTCATTTCAACCCTATAGACAGAATTCAACTCTCATGGGAGAGATTAAGCCCTTGACCCTCAAGGAATCCTTAGCCACGATTTCTAGTCTACGTCCCCGCGAGACATTGCTGGTCGTGACGCCGTGATTCTTAGTGCACATCCTAAACGAGATACTGCTGATCACGTAGGTTCTGTAGAGCGTGAAACGTCCCCGGCAGACTTATGAACCAGAACAGCCACGATTCCAACATGTCTTCGCGAGACGCAGCTGATTGTGATGCCATGATTCCTAGTATACATCCTCAACGAGATGCTGCTGGTCATGTAGGCTCTATAGATGCGTAAATACGTCCCCAGCATACTTATGACCCAGAGCAGAGATATACATATCTCCTGTAAGCACGACTCACCCTATTTTAGATCAAGGACTGATTCCTAGTACGTCATCGCGAGATACACTGGTCATGTCTGCTATAGGCTCTGACTCGACTTACTGAGGTTTCCGGATAACTCCTAGGACATCCCCGCGAGATACGCTGGTTATTCTACCTCTGAGCCCATTCGACAGACTCCTAGAACATCCTTTCGAGATACACTGGTCTTGTTGGCTCATCATGTGGACACACAATTGATTCCTAGCACATCTCTGCAAGATACACTGGTCAAAGAAAAGTGAGCCAAAGTCTCGCAGAGATATTAATCGGGTGTATAAAGCCTTTTCTCTCTCTCCAGGATGAGTCCCAGCTGACCATAAAGAGATATGGATCCGTTAAGAAAATCTTCGAAGAGATTTTGAGCAGTCCGCAAAATCTCGGAGAGATTCAAATCTCTCTGCAAAATCACGGAGATATTTTGAGCTGTCCCCAAAATCTCGGAGAGATTCAAATCTCTCTGCAAAATCACGGAGAGATTTTGATCCGTATGCAAAATCCCGAAGAGATTCAAATCTCTTTGCAGAATCACGGAGAGATTTTGATCCGTCTGCAAATTCTCGGAGAGATTCAAATCTCTCTGCAAAATCACGGAGAGATTCAAATCTCTCCTCAAAATCTCGAGCGGTACACGCCTTACCTAGGGCTCAAGCCTATTTCTCAGCCTCTCAAACACACTCATGGCTAGTAAATTGAGCCTGAAATGTACATATCTATCCAAAAACGTGGATAAGCTCTCTTGAGCTCCGCACGCTCAACAAGGGGACCCACAAGCAATAATACGGTCTCCGCATGACATATGTGACCGGCCATGGAGATAGGGAGATCATCCTCAGCTCCTCTCACACTCTTCACATGATTCCTGAGGATATCCATACCTTTTCACGTGACTCATTCTAGTCATTCTCACAAATCAGAGAATATCTCTCTATCTTGGCCAACTCGGCTAAAGAAAATATTTCTCTCTCAACACACATCATCACAATGGCTGACTCAGCTTCACACAAATAGGGGGATAACAATTAGGGTTTTGGTCTGGCGGTCTGCGGCACGTGTGAGAAATACCCGGCTTATTTCTCACCGCAGAAGAGAGTAAAGGCGGTGGAATAATGAGATAAACTCAACCTAGTTTATCCCTATTCCTGAAGAGACAGGAGAATTGTTCCGCATGGCACGGAAAGCAATCCTTATCTTCACCGACTTGAGATTAGAGAATTCAGCCATAAATAGGTCATCTATTTTCCAAGCTACAATCATCTTTCTCATAACCTCTCAGAGTAATAACTTGTTCTCTGATCTCTCTCTTCATCTGCTTCCCTCCCTAAGACCAGCCCTAAACCTCCATCTCTGTAACTGAAGCATCCTTTGAACGGCCACTGTGCGTGGTTTAGGCGAAGACTGTTCGTACTCAACCTCCCGAAACTCACTTTTAAAACCCTAGAATCCCATTTCTAGCCTCTCACCGATTTTAGGTAACTACAGCTGCACGTGTGCTTTATGAGAAGCGTGCGAAGGATAGTAGCGTCTTTACACATTTTCAAATAAACTTTGGATTACACTGTAACTAGTCGGATCGGGGTGGACTAAACCGTACTTTTGGGGACGGTTTTGGACTAAACCGTTTTTTTTCTTCCCATTTGCCTATGCCGATTGTTGTACTCGGCAGGGTTTTACAGTGCCAACCGCAAAAAAAAAGAAAAAAGTATCCCCAAACGTGGAACCTTAATGAACTTAGAGGGTGTGGTATTAATTATTTTAGACTCTTCCGACTTGGCTAACAGAGAGTGTTATTGCTTTACTACAGAGGACTTAATATAACAGTTGGGTTCTAGGTAACCAATCACTACTTCTGACAGTTGCAAAACTTAGCAGGCCAAGTGCATACAAGTAGTAAAATAATGCAATGCAGCTTTGTCCAATCTCTAAAAAGGAAAGAGTATGTGATTCGCCAGATCCATCATTATTCAATATTCCACATATATATCCTCGCAAGTGCATTTAATACAAGCACCAAATCATATATAAAAACATAATTAAACAGAGATAGAGAGAGTGATAATAATACTAGCTGAGTTCGAGGAACTTTCGAGCCATCGGATGACTGGCTTCAGAGAGACGATCGGGTCTTAAAACCTCAACTATCTTACCTTCAACTAAGAGATATATTATATCGACAATCCTTTGGATTTGCCTAACACTGTGAGAAACTATGACAGTTGTTAGCTTATGTGTCTTCTTGAGCTTCAAGATTGTGTCTTCTATGGCCTGTGTCGAAATTGGATCAAGAGCACTGGTTGGTTCATCCAATAGTAATACCTTGGAGAAGAAAAAAAAAGATCATCCAGCGTATCAATTTCTCTTCTTTGATATAGGTATACTAAAGGTAATGAAATATTGTTACATACACATGTTACAACTTGGAAACTGATCGGTTTATATTTACTAGCTAGTTATTCATCATCTATGGCACGACAAAGACACTTTCACCAAATTTGTACAATTAGGCAGTAGATCATTTCTATTTTATGCAAAACAAAAATTAGATTATTCGTGATTTTTGCATACCTCAGGGTCATTGGCTAGTGTTCTAGCTAAAGCAACTCTTTGAGCTTGCCCAACGGAAAGTTCATTGCCATTTTTGTTAGCGAAAGAAGAATCAAGATCAGCTAGGGCGAGTAGCTTGGTTACTTCATCATCTGATAGCTTTTTCCCTGTCAATTTCGGACCATATCTAATGTTGTCCGCAACAGTACCTATTGGAAAACCAAGACCAGATAATAAATGCATTTGCGATATCCCATATACAAATATACCTATTGAAAATGTTTATCAAACTATACAGAAGTGACATAATTTGACAGATAAATAGTTAGGTATAAAAATCTTGCAATCAACTATACAAAGGGGAGGTGGTATGGTACTTATTCTTAGTCATCTTTTTAGCTTAGTATATATTCGTGGATAAATGAATCCAATCGCTTGATGGAACCCAATGAATGTCCAGAAGCAATCAGATAAGGTTTCGGCCATAATAACTCAATTTCACAAACTATAAAGAAAAAGGCATAATTTTACACATTTGGCTATCCCATATGGCCACATTATGGATATCCTGAACTAGCAGCCACGAGGAAATGTGAAGCCAGTGGAAACCTTATGTGAAGAACCTATATATGTTTAAATGAAGTGCCAGATAAAATGTTACACATTTAGACATACAACAAATTTGGTCCCTACACCAATATAGAGCCAGGACAGGGCGATTCCATGTTGCCAAAATTGCATAACTAAACCTGCCCAATAAGAGACATCGATCTAAACTATTAACATCTCCACTGCGACACTGTCTGTCATAAGAATTGCATAGATAAGCCTATACAGATCACATAACAATAGCATAATAATGCATGAGATTTTGCATAGAGTTGCAATGCAAAAACTTTGTGTAAGAAGTTCAGTGTACTAAAACAGATGACGGGCTCACACAAGTCTAAAGAAGCCATGTACCACAAGGCCCACAACCTGACGTTGACTAAAATTACCCGACTCCAGGTTTATGAAAGAATCGGAAGTCAAACACGGGCGCAGGGATTTAAGTTGGTAAAGGTTGAGTTTTACCTTGGAAGAGAACAGGGGATTGAAAAAGCATTCCTACTTTGCGCCTCAGTGAAAGAACATCAAGATCAAGTATATCTTGATTATCAAGGAACACTGTGTTTTTAGGTGGATCCCACAATCGATTCAAAGATCTTAAAACCGTCGACTTCCCACTACCGCTGGGTCCGATAATCCCAACGATTAATCCTTTGGGTATGTCAACACTTACATCAAACAGTATCTGTACTCCTGTTGTGTCTAAGACTTTTGATAATTCACGAATTTGAAGTTTTGGTTTCCTAATTTCTTCACCATTATGATCATCAACTATATCCACCAGTAAATGCTGCAACATGTCATCTAGGGAGAAAAACAAAGAAAAAATTGAAATGGGTTTTTGTTTTTCTTAAATCGAAGTTGGAATTCTTAATTTTGAGAAAAGTACTGTTGGGGGTTTAAGAATCTGTTACCAGGTCTGGTCTCCATTAATTGAAGTGATGCAGCTAGAATACGTATCCGGTGTGTGATAAATGTCGGCAGAAGTTAATCGAAGGAATGGGCGAGACAAAGATTATGAAGAGATTTAGCGTGGTTCGCTAATGGTTGTACCTTCCTGAGATGGTTATGGATCAACTATAGGTCGTATATGAGGAATTCAGGATTGATACTACTCAGAGTTTTTGTCAACTAGCTGGAATCTTTCTCATCTTAGTTGTTCATGTTGTCCAATTACACTTAGCTGGAATCTTTCTCATCTTAGCTGGAGTACGTTTTTGTATATGCAAAGTGATGACATTTTATTACATTTCACCACGTGTACGAACGCAACACCTAATGTTCACCATGTTACTTTGGCCTTTTTCTTCGGGAAATCTAATCGGTCAATGTATCATTTCCGTTTGTTCAGACACTCTGGTGTCCCACAAAAATATAGTTTTTCTTGTGGATAGCAATTAACAAGGGTCTACCAACCCTTAACATTCTCAACTGCATCCAACTCACCAACTCCAACTCCAACCTATGTCCTCAATGCAGTTCTAGTCCTGAAACGTTGAGTCACATTCTGCTTCATTGCAAATAACCATTGATTCCTGGAACCTCCTTCTACCTCATCTCACAAACAACCAAAACCCTACTCATAACATACCCACCTCACTGTCCCATCAGACAACAGTCTCCCTACTCCTTAAAACAAAAGCTCCTGCCCCAGTCACCACAGTTTTTTGCTTCCTTTTTTGGTCCTTATGGATAGCCAGGAACGACGTAGTCTATCGCCAGCAACTGCTAAATCCAACGAATATAATGCAGATGGGCCATTAAACTCCAGCAGGAATATACCTGGGCTCAAAACCACCTACCGCCAGTATTACCTGGGATGCAACCTTATCCAAACCCAGCGCAAACAACACTAGCAACAACAACCATCTTCGTGGGATGGCTCAAACCCCACTTAGATTGGATCAAAATTAACACGGATGGACCAGCAATCCCGGAATAGCGGGAGCACGTATTAAATGCCGAAACGAGGGGACCGACACAATCTTAGCAATATCACAACCACTAGGTATCACCACTGCACTTGCAGCGGAATCTTGGGCTATGCTCATCGCTTCTAGAACGACAATGGAATGTGGATGGCCAAAGGTTCAATTTGAAACAGACTCGGAGAACTTAACGAGATTTCTAACCTCAGAAGCCGACGCTCCATGGTGTATTTCTAATCAGATTGCAGAAATCAAGTATAGGTTTACCTAAATTCAGCAATATACAATTAGGCACGTCCACAGAGAAGGAAATCAAGCAGCGGACGGTATGGTAAACCGAGCGGCAGATGATTGCTCTATAGGGAATCTCGCAACAACAGTGTGGGACAATGTAATTCCTCCACCTATAAGTTCTATTGTAATAACAGACTCTATGGGCATAACATTCCCACGTGTAATCTCAATTTAACTTAATAAAATGCATGCTTCAAAAAATAAAAAAATTCTGTTTCTTCCAATTTGGATAACTAAAATGAAAATCCCATTATATATTCGGATAAAATGAAATTTCTTTTTTGATCGGTAAAGAAGAATTTGATGCTGACGAGTTTTGAATTTTGAACTCAGGTCACCGGTATCATGACCCAGTGACTTTACCACTGTCCTACGATGACACCGACTGAAATCCCAAAACATGACTACTATGAGATGGTGATCTTAAGCACCCCTTTGCTCTCTTCCTCGTTCTATATTCTAATAGGCGCCTAGGCGGCATCACATTCTACACTCATTTTTTGTTATTTCACAAATTTTATTTATGGTCTAGTAGAGAGCAACACCTAAATTGGGAAGACTGGTAAATATTATTTGTACATGTGTATAGCACGTCTATAATGGTGACACTAACATCAATACTGGTGGATTGTTTAGCAAAGCCTAATGTCCAACGCAAAACAAATCACGCGGGAGTTTAGTTCAGGATATCTCCCATATTGAAAATTCAAGTTTGGTACACGGTTCAGATTAATAATGAATTCCCAGTGTAACAACAATAATTTCTATTTGCTGCTAGACAACGCTCTTGCTATAGGGCATTTTCACAGGAAACCATCAGCTTGATTTCCCGCGTCCCTGACCCAATAGGAATCCTAGAATCTTCATGGCATCAGTTCCTTGGATCAGTTTTCAGATCAAGGTGAATGCCACAGTATCTATAGCAATTAGATGTAGGGATTGACCAAGCAAACTAACTACAACTACAAGTAGAGTACAGTAAGTGCAGGAGCAAATGAAATTTGTGTAAATAACCAGTTCCCATTTACCTACCTGGAAAAAGAGCTGGAACTTGAAACAGCATTCCTATCTTGCGTCGAAGAGAAAGAACATCGAGATCATGAATATCTTGATTATCGAGAAACACTGTATGTTTCGGCGGATCCCACATACGATTCAAAGCTCTTAAAAACGTAGATTTTCCACTTCCACTTGGTCCAATAATACCAACTATTGATCCTGCAAGTATTTCAACACTAACTTCACTCAATATACTCAGTCCTGATGGTTCCAACACTGTTGATAATTCACTAACTCTAAGTTTGGGTTTCTGTTCTTCCTCCTCTCCATCAACAATTTTCACCACTAGATGTTGTAATTCATCATCACCATCTGAAAGCACAGAGAGTAAAAAAGCAATTGGTGAAACGGGTTTTGATAATTCTATGTAAATTTTGAAAACTATTTAAGCGAACTTACCTGATGTGGAGTTATGGTTGTCCATTAATGTATTCTTAGAGTTTGCCGATTGAAGTTTAAAGATAGATCAGTTGCTTGAATAGCCAGAGATGAATTAATGGGATTGAAATAGAAGGAGTGGTAGAGAGACATAGCTAGAGAGAGAGAGATAGAGATATGAGCTACACTGGGAAGTTCATTCCTTGGATAAAACCTCGAATCTCTTTATCAATCAATGTTTCTATCTTGCGTTAACGTAATTTGAGTCATCGAGAATTTGAAAAAGGAAAAAAGATATAGTGCAGGTATACAGTGGCTGAGTGGATGCCTACCTCACAGCCATACGGTGTGTGTGCTTTCGTTATCTTATAATGACTCACAAGTTGGTGATCCTTACTTTCTTACCTTTTTTTCTTGGAAGATTGAAGTTAAAGTTGAGTGCAAAATTGGAATTCTCCATAGACGTGTAACTAGCATGACTATGAGACCGCAACTGATAAAAGTCCAGAAGGCCTTTTGTAGAGCTGCAGTAGAAATAACTGTAAGATGGTGTATAAGCTAGAATCGCTGAATTTGTTTGGAAGCGTGGATTATACACCCAAAAAACCAAACTTTCACCGTAAAAACTCCAACCATAAAAGAGAGCACGGCCCGTGCACATCCACCATCGGGTAAATGGGCATTTACCGAGAAAACGAGGAAGCAGCCTAATTTTTTTTTTGCGATATATCCCATTCAATGCCGGCCCTGTGGGTGTTTAGTATGTGCCACGTGGGCCCGATTCTGTGTTTAGGTTTTTTTTTGATGGGTCTTTTCCATTAAGTCATTTTCTTTTTTCGTTATGGGCCTTTTTCTTAGTCCTTTTAAAAAAAAATAGTGGAAAGACTCCGTGAGGGTGTTTAGTGTGTGCCACGTGGGCCCGACTCTGTGTTTAGGCCTTTTTTTGATGGGCCTTTTCCATTAAGTCCTTTTCTTTTTTCTTTATGGGCCTTTTTCTTAGTCCTTTAAAAAATAAATAGTGGAGAGACTCGAAACCTTGATCATTGGTGCGTTGAACAGAAGAGTCAACCACTACACTGCAAATTTTTAGACGGCATTCTGGAGAAATCTATTAAATATATCATATTAGAAAAGGATTTATTACCAAATTAATTTTTATTTCTTTTTTATGGTCTATGACTCTTCTATTGTTAATTATTACGATAACCACTTATTATTTTTGGATATATATATAATATATGTGCTACATTTAAATGTATTTTTTTTATATTATCATATGTTAAACGCGATTCGATTCATGAAAATGAAAAACGACTTTTCCTCATTATATTTTTGTTTTTTTTAGTTGTTGATAACATTTCTTTATTTTAATTTTTGGACTATATTATCATGGAAAAAAATTAATTACATAAACATGCCCTATGATTAAGTTCGCACAAGGCCCTTCTAAGCTCTGGTTCCGACCATGTTGATAACGTTCAATGAGAAACAATAAAGGAGTAGGTGATAGTAATCAGAGTCGGCATCTTTAGCACCAGTGACATCATTAACTCCAGCAAGCATGTAGCTAGTGAATGGATTGGAGAATCATGTACAACAGTAACCAAACTCTCGAATTGACCGCAAAAGGCTTCACAAAACTGAAGGATAACAAACAAACCAAAGTTGCACAACTTTGCAAACTACAACACTATCATCTTGGCCAACAAACCTGAACTGATTCATGAGCTTCAACTGACATCCAGTAAATAATAGGTAGCCAAACCAAATAGAAGTTGATGTACTTAGCTGAGTCTTGACAGAAGAAAACTAACATGACCCCCATACTGGCCAGTTGAGGAGCAACAATGTTCAATGAATCAAAGGAAGATTGAGTAACAACTTCATTTTAAAGCTCCAGCGAGAAATATTTTTTTAAATCTTCCCATCTATGCTCAATCATATTTATTTTGGTCATTAAAAGGGTAAAATCTCCAGAATGCTGTGTGTATGTGATGTAGAACGTCTCTACATTCTTCATTCTTTCTTTCTAGAACATCAGATGACTTGAATAACAAGTGAATCTTTTCCTGTTTTAGACTTTATTATTTTTTCTTTAGAGTTTGTTTATTTTTAGACTCTTGTTTGATGCCTTTATATACAGGATCGTACTTTGTTTAGGGGGACACAATTATTATTATTATAAAGTTTATGAAAATACTCTTTACAGAGAACCTATCTTTTCTTGTTCTTTATCTCAAACCTGCTCAAGTTACTTCGTCTCTTTCGCATCCTTTTCTTCCTTCGCATCCCCTACAACCTCCGTGTTGTATTCTTCTCAACAAGTGCTACATTAGGTGGCATTGAGCCAGCGTTTTGAGATTTTTTATCTCAGAACAGATCTTAAAAACCCGCTTCCGTAATTATCAAACCCTTCACAAAAAAAGCAAAAAATAATAATCTTATTATTAGGTTTTGTTTCAA
Organism: Papaver atlanticum; assembly: GCA_023531105.1. NCBI lineage: Eukaryota > Viridiplantae > Streptophyta > Magnoliopsida > Ranunculales > Papaveraceae > Papaver > Papaver atlanticum. The sequence goes on along the minus strand of JAJJMB010006998.1, from coordinate 3,252,958 downwards.
TGGGAGACCAAGTTATAAGAACTGAGCTTACCAAGATTACTGAAAGGTTGGATCAACATGATACAACTTCTTCAAACATAAACAGTATCCTACAAGATATACAAAAAGAGATAAAGAAGATGAATATTAAAATAAATTCTCTTGTTGAAGGAAGACCTGAAGATATAGAAAAATCAGAAAGTGAAGAAAAATCTGAAGAAGAGAACAAATCTAAAGAAGAAGGAAAACATTCTAGATCCAGATATTCTTCAAAGCATGGAAAGAAACATAATTTTATCGAGGACACTAGTACTCCAAAAGGTGTTAAAGACAAATTTAACAAGATTAGTCAATATGAAGGGTATGTCTGTCACCCTTACAAGAAGTTTGCAAATCCTCGTGGTAACAGTAGCGAAGAAGATGAAGTTGAAGATGTTTTAGATAAGAATTGGACAGAAGAAAGGAGCCTGCAATCAGGTCAACACTCTTATGGATCTTTACCTGATTACAAGCTTAAGGCAGACATTCCAACTTTCAGTGGAAGATTCAAGATAGAGGAATTATTAGATTGGTTTTATGAGGTTGAAGCTTTTTTTGAATTCATGGAAGTGCCTGAACATTCTAAAGTTCTTGTAGCCTATAAGCTTAAAGGGGTGCAGCTGCTTGGTGGACTAAACTTTGTGAAGACCATAGGAACCATGATAAACCACCAGTACGGACCTGGAAAAGAATGAGTGATCTTTTAAGAAATAAGTTTCTTCCTAGAGATTTCAGGCAACAATTATTTATAAAACTGCAGACTTTCCAGCAAGGTGCAAGGTTGGTTGAAGAATATGTAACCGAGTTTTACAATTTAATTGCTCGTAATGAACTCAGTGAAACAGAAGAACAACTTATAGCTAGATTCATAGAAGGTTCAAATCGAGTGATTCAAGAAGGAATGACCCAATCTGTTTATTCTATGGAAGAAGCTATACAACAATCCATCAAGATAGAACGTCGCATTTTTCGTGCTCAAAAGTCTTCAACTAGGCAGTATAATCGATTCCAAGGTAACTTCAAACCATATTCTTCAGTTAATTATTCTGAGAATGCATATGCTCAAGAAGACAATATACATTCTTCTTCTTCTAAGCCACAATATCAAACACCCAATTTTACTCATTCTCAACATCCAATACCAAAGAATAATCCTCAAATTCTTGCTAATCCAACTGAATTTCAATCCGTACAACAACAACAAGTTTCTTCTCGTCCAAGCTACAACCAAAATAGTCGTTTTTCATCAAAAGATCAAACCTCTTTTCCACCTTTACCCAAAACACATAATCCTTATGCTAAGTTTAGAGGAGAGAAGTGCAACAAATGCCAATTACCTGGTCATACTTCTGCTGAGTGTCGTAGAGTCCATGGATTAGTGCATGAAGGACCAGAAGGTAAGCATAAGTATAGTGGGTTGATTAAGGATGAAAATAGTGATTTAGAGAAGTCTGAGGATGAAGTAGAAAGTGATGACGTTGTAGAAGAATTGTACAGTAAACATTTTATGGGTATGATTCAACCTCTATTACTTTCTCAACCTTCTTTTTCACAGAGAAACAATATTTTTAGAACAAGATGTCTAATTAAGGGAGTTACCTATGATCTAATCATGGACAGTGGAAGCATGGATAACTATATTTCTGCTGAGGTAGTAAAAAAACTGGGATTAACAGTTATTCCATATCCTCATCCTTATTCTGTTGGATGGGTCAATAGCTCTTCTTCTCAAAAGATTACTCACCAATGTCTTGTTGAGTTTTAACTTAAGGGTTATCAAGATTCAGTTTTGTGTGACGTTATAAATATGACTGCTGCACATTTACTACTTGGAAGGCCTTGGCAGTATGATATGTGTGCAGTTCACAATTTTTTTGAGAATACTTATACCTTTTTCAAGGATGGCAAGAAGAAAATTTTAGTTCCTTCTAAATCTACAGCTGTTTACAAAGAGCATAGTAATGGCAAGACAAGTGCATTAGTAGCTAGCATTGTGAAACAACTGCAAGAACATACTCTACATTCGCATGAAGATTTTAAGCCAATGATAGTCATTCCAGAAAAGGTACAGCCTTTGATCAATCAATTTCATGCTATATTTCTTGATGAATTACCAAAATCTTTACCACCTTTGAGAGATTTACAACATCAAATTGATTTCATTCCTGGTGCATCTCTTCCAATTCATGCTCATTACAGATTGAGTCCTAAGGAACATGAGATTCTACAAGGATAGGTAAATGATTTATTAGAGAAAGGGTTAATAAGATTGAGCAAGAGTCCTTGTGCTAGTCCAGCTTTTCTTGTTGACAAGAAAGATGGAGGTTGGAGAATGTGTATTGATTGTAGAGCTCTCAACAAAATCACTATTCCTTATATATTTCATATACCCAGATTGGATGATCTTATTGATATGCTTGTTGGGTCTAAAGTGTTTTCTAAGATTGATCTTCACAGTGGTTATCATCAGATTCGCATTAGAATTGGAGACGAATGGAAGACATCTTTCAAAACTCGTGAAGGATTATATGAATGGTTAGTTATGACTTTTGGATTATCCAATGCACCTAGCACTTTCATGAGATTAATGAATCAGGTACTGCAACCTTTCCTTGGTAAATTCATCATAGTATATTTTGATGATATTTTGATTTACAGTCGCAATGAAGATGAACATCTTTCTCATCTTTCTTAAGTATTTCAAGCTCTTGCTGAAAATGCACTATATGTGAACCTTAAAAAGTTTACATTTTTAGCAACATCTGTCACTTTTTTGGGTTATGTTATTTCTGATCAAGGAATTTCAGTGGATGCCTCAAAGATTAGAGCCATTTCTGAGTGGCCTACTCTAACAAGTATTAAAGATGTTAGTAGTTTTCATGGTTTGGCATCTTTCTATAGGCGTTTTATTCGCAACTTTAGTTCTATTGCTGCTGGAGTAACTGATTGTTTGAAACAAGAAAAATTTCTTTGGACTGAAGAAGCAGATAAGAGTTTTAATCTTCTTAAGGAAAAGTTATGTAGTGCACCAGTTCTTGCAATGCCAGACTTTACTAAACCTTTTGAAATCGATTGTGATGCATCTGTTGTTGGGATTGGAGATGTATTATCTCAAATTGGTCTTCCAGTTGCTTTTCAGAGTGAGAAGAATTCCGAAGCTAAAAAGAAGCGGTCAACTTATGAGTTTGAATTATATGCCCTTGTTCAAGCTTTAAAACATTGGCATCCTTATTTGGTGCATAGCGAGTTTATTTTCAATACTGACAATCAAGCTTTGAAATTTTTGCAAACATCAGCTAAGGTAAATAGAATGCATGCCAGATGGTTATCTACCATAAATCAGTATACCTTCTCTATTAAACACAAGAGTGGTAAATTGAACCAAGTAGCTGATGCTTTGAGTAGACGTGCTCACCTCCTTGTCACTCTTCATAGTGAAAGTATAGATTTTGATTACATCAAAGACTTGTATATTGATGATGAAGATTTTAAGACAATTTGGGAACAATGCAAGAAAATGTCTTCTCGGTTTGATGATTTTATTATCCAAGATGGATTTCTTTTCAAAGGTAATCATCTTTGCATTCCACAAGGTTCTTTAAGACTTCATTTAATTCATGAACTTCATGGCAGTGGACTTGGTGGTCATTTTGGTCGAGATAATACAATTGCTTTAGTAGAAGAACGATATTTTTGACCTTATTTAAAAAGAGATGTACAGAAGTTTGTTCAGAAATGCATGGTGTGCTAACGCTACAAAGGTACGATTCAAAACACTAGTCTATATACTCGACTACCAATGCCTGAAGCTCCTTGGGTTGATGTGAGTATGGATTTTATACTTGGATTGCCAAGATCAGTTAAAGGCAATGATTCAGTTATGGTAGTTTTTGATAGATATTAAAAAATGGCACATTTTGTTGCCTGTAAAAAAACTACGGATGCTTCCAATGTGGCTTACTTATTCTTCAAAGAGATAGTACGTTTGCATTGAGTGCCTAAGTCTATCACTTCAGATCGTGATAATAAATTTCTCAGCTACTTTTGGAAGTCTTTATGGATGAGATTGGGAACTAAGTTGCAATACAGCACTACAACACATCCACAAACTGATGGACAAAATGAAGTTGTCAACAGATCTTTAGGAAATCTGATACGTGCAAAAATTGTTGATTCTAACGAGAAACAATGGGAAACTTTTCTTCCTCATATGGAGTTTGCATTTAATACTTTAGTAAATCATTCTACTGGTAAGTCTCCATTTGCAATTGTATACTCCAAGGTTCCGAATCATATTCTGGATTTAGTAGTTTTACCTAAAAATTCACAGTCTCATGTGAAAGCTGATTAACTGGTCGACAAAGCTTCTCAGCTTCATCAATAAGTGTGAACTAAACTTGAAGATTCTAATGCTAAATACAAGACAGTAGCTGATCAACACAGAAGGATTAAGACTTTTAAAGAAGGAGAACTTGTCATGATACATCTAAGGAAAGAACGTTTTCCAACTGGTACATACAACAAAACTAAAATGAAGAAGTATGGTCCTTTCAAGATTTTGAAGAAAATAAGCGACAATGCTTATGTGGTGGATCTTCCTACAAGCTAGAACATATCTAACATCTTTAATGTGCAGGAAATTTTTACGTTCTATGGGGAGAATGATATAAACTGATCAACTTGAGGCAAGTTGTTTTTCAAGAAGGGGGGACTGATGTAGAACATCTCTACATTCTTCTTTATTTTTTTCTAGAACATCAGATGACTTGAATAACAAGTGAATCCTTTCTTGTTTTAGACTTCATTATTTCTTCTTTAAAGTTTGTTTATTTTTAGACTCTTGTTTGATGCCTTTATATACAGGCTCGTACTTTGTTTAGAGGGACACAATTATTATTATTATCAAGTTTATGAAACTATTCTTTACAGAGAACCTATCTTTTCTTGTTCTTTATCTCAAACCTGCTCAAGATACTTCGTCTCTTTCGCATCATTTTCTTCCTTCGCATCCCCTACAACCTCCGTGTTGTATTCTTCTCAACAAGTGCTACATTAGTATGTTCATACCATTTGAATCAATATCCAATTCCAAAATCAAAAACAACTTCATATCTTCAATCATTAGACTCTCACCAACAAAAATTATTCAATGTTTTTAAACTAGTTGATAAGATTTGATCTTCCCTAATTTCTACCAACAGGTCTTGTCTTGATGAAAATATTAGTACTAATTTAATGATATGGAGAAGTTGTACTCTGATGATGAATATAGATCAGATGTAATCAAAAGATTCAAAATAGAGATTACCAGCATTGTTTTAGTCTTGCAATTGAAGATGAAAACCCAAAATCCAGATTGATGACCAAATCTTCATGCAAACCTTGAACCCTAATTCTCCCCATAATTCCATATCATAACAAATCTCACGAATCTTGAACCCTCCTTATTTAATTGTTAATAAACATACCGCGCGTAATATGTATCAATATCTATCTTGTATATTATACTATAATAATACCAGTATATAAATCTTATTAATATATGAATTTATATACTCACCTTATTATATTTATTTATACTTAAGAGAGAGAATCCATGGACAATATTTGTTGCACTAATTTTTCTATAGAGTCCAAACGAAAATGAATGTGAAGCTTATATATTGATGATACGTTTCTCTTATTAAATTCAAGATTCATAAAAAAAAAAAAAACAGAGTCTGAAATGTATAGCACCATCATCTGCCATTTTCAAAATCAACGACCGAGATTAAAATTTCTAGCAATGTTTTTTTGTTGTTGTAGGAATCTAGAATTTAATAAGAGAAATGTATCATCGAGATATAAGCTTCAGATACACATTCGTTTGGACTCTTTAGAGAAATTAGTGCAAATTTTATAAGATACAAGGATCCTCCCTCTATATACCTATACCTATACCTATACCTATACTAATACTATGCTTATTATAGTTATACCGGAGGGTTTAATGATATTACTTCCCTGCAAACTGGACAAAGTATTCTTCTTATACTCTTCCATATACTGTACTTGTAAACAATTCTTGTGGGCATTATAACACTGATTACGTCTCCATTAGCATACTCTTCTGTACATTCTTCGTTTTCTGAGTGTTCAGACTCTGTGTAGATTGTGGTGGGTAAAAGTATCGTTTCATGAATTCCAGAGAAGAATTCTCTAATTCTATTTCTATGATGGTAAATGAAAGCCACAATAAAACATAGGAAGATAGCCACAACTAGACCTACTATCACCCCAATGCCGGTCCTGAGGGTGTTCAGTGTGTGCGATGCACAGGGCCCGACTCTGTGTTTAGACCCGTTTTTTGCTGGTCCTTTTTCGTTAAGTCTTTTTCTTTTTTCTTTCTGGTCCTTTTTCTTAGTCCTTTTAAAAAAAATGGTGGAGAAAGACTCGAAACCTTGAACATTGGTGTGCTGAACAGAAGAGGCAGCCACTACACTGCAATTTTTAGACGGTGTCTTGGAGAAATCTATTAAATATATCATATTAGAAAAGGATCTATTACCAAATTAACTTTTTGTTGTCTATTTGTTAATTAAAACGATAACCACTTATTATTTTTGGATTTACATATATAATATATGTGCTACATTTAAATGTAATTTTTTTTATTATCGTATGTTAAAAGCGATTCGATTCGTGAAAATGAAAAATGACTTTTCCTCATTATTTATTTTTTGTTGTTGATAACATTTTTTTTAAAATTTTTTGTACTATATTATCAGGAAAAAAATTAATTATATAAAAAGGCCCTATGATTAAGTTCGCACAAGGCCCTTCAAGCTCAGGATCGGCTCCGATCCCATTATTAAGATTCCATATACGAAGAACCCATAAGGCCATGGCCTTTTACCTAGCTGAGGAAATTAATGATGCAGTGTCATGACCAAATGTATGTATAACAGAAAATCAGAGGAAGGGTCGAACATGGAACACCGATTCACAGACTATATATTTTTTTTTGCAGCAAATAGTGTTTTGCCATCGAGAAGAAATTAAACATGGATTTGGTGGCAAGGATATGTGTTACTAATTTACAGCTGCACTACTTTTTCTATGGGCTTTTCCAGAGATTAATCAATGAAAACTCTCAATGCCTAGCTGATCAAAACATGAAACCAGATGTCTCCCTGAGACTAATTGTTGGTAGGTTGGTCAAGGATAGATTAGGAAAATCTATTGGTTTAGGAAACCAATTACTAGTGTCCTAAGTATAGAAACTTAATAGGTTTGTCTCTTAGAGTTAAGTTAGGAAACTCTATACTTGTAGGAAAGTAATCCTTGTTAAGGAATGTGTTTAGTCCTATTGATATGTATAAATAGCCATAAAGAGAACCTAGTAGATACACACCAGAAGTTCTCTTTTTATCTCTTAAGGCTTTTTATATTGCTCCCTCATATACGGTGATATATAAAATTGCTTATTCCTTCCCCAGGATTCAACCTCATTAAATACTTGTTCTTCTTGTGTGTGTGTGTGTGATTGTGTTCTTGGAAATATTGGAGTACCTTTGTAGCAGTGCAAACTTAACGCTTCCGCATATTTTGGCGTAACAATTGGTATTGGTATCAGAGCGATCCAATTGTCCCAACACTGATCATACTTTTCCCCGAAAAAATTCCACATTGCAGAGCCTAAGCAAGAAATACCATTAGGTCCTAGAAATAATATATTAGAGAGAGTTTGGTCCAGTTGACCTAGTCAATTGTCTATTTGGTCCTTTTTCAAAATATATTTTATAGTTTGGTCATAGAAATTATGGTTTGGTCCTACGATGACGTCATGGATGATGTAATTGTCATTGTATGGTGACAGAAATATCCTTTTGGGACCACATATATAGAAAAAACCCCTATAAAATATCTTATTTTCAAATTTACTTTCTCTCTCTTCCTGTTTTCAGATCTAGTTTCTCTCATTTTTTCATTTTTTTTCCTGCTAGTGATGAAGATGATGATGAACGATTCTCTCTTCTCTCTATTTTTTTCTCTGCTAGTGATGAAGAAGATGAACGATGATGATGATGATGAAAACAATGAAGTTTTGTGGTTTTTTTTATTTTATGTTTGCTGCTGTTTTGATGATGAAGACGGTGAGGTTAAAGATTCTGCTGCTATTTATGATGATGATAAACCTTTATCATCTTCACATGCTTGGGTAAGTTTCGGATCTACAAAATAAGATGAAGATGACGGAGTTCATTTCTGGAATGAACTCTGGTTTGTGATGAAGATTTTGATGTTTTTTCGTCTGTTGTTGCTGCTACTGATGAAGACGATGAAGATGATGAAGATGAGTTGCTGCTGCTGATGAAGAAGATGAAGATGAGGGAGTTCATTTCTGGAATGAACTCTGGTTTGTGATGAAGATTTTTGATGTTTTTTCGTCTGTTGTTGCTGCTAATGATGGAGACGATGATGATGATGAAGATGAGTTGTTGCTGCTGATGAAGAAGATGAAGATGACGGAGTTCATTTCTGGAATGAACTCTGGTTTATATAGGTTTTTATCAG
>JAJJMB010006998.1:3215703-3227355 GCA_023531105.1 Papaver atlanticum | reverse complement strand
AGCCCTTGAATCTCCTTAAAAATCGTCCAAAAATCAAACAGAAAAATCTGTTTTCTGTAGAAAATTTTCCCGCCAATTTCTTTGCTTTGAAAATTTGAAAATGTGACCTCCCCCTATCCAGTGCCGGTCTGTGCTTAGCAGATGCTTGGAAATGGGTTACCCCTTATCCAAAATGAGAGTCCGAATAGCAAGTGTCCTCCCAGGAGCCTTTAGCAACTTTTCGAGCCAATTTTGCGGCAAAAGCCTATTTCTCCAAAAACACCTACAAAGGGATAAAATAACAAAATTAGTAAAAAAATGGGTACTAAAAATACACACAATAGAGATGAAAATAGACACATAAATACGTCTATCACTTCTCCTCCAAAATCGAGGCAAAGAAAACCCAGTGGACATGTACCAGGACCAACCTCCGTATCCTCCTGATGTGCAAAGAGTTCCTATCCCAAGGGGATACTCCTCTCCCAGTTTTCCTTCTATGATGGTATTGGTAACGCTCGCGAACACATTTCTCGTTTTCTGGAAACCTTGGGAGAACACGAATACAATCATGTCCTCCGCCTGAAAGAATTTTCAAAGTCGCTTACCGGAAGCGCGTATACCTGGTACAACAACATCGCTCCAAACAACATATCCAATTGGTGTGAGATGGTCACCGCTTTCTATAAGAAGTATTTTTCGTGTCCGAGCAAATCACTTTCTCAGACTTGGGAAGAATGTTTCAATGAAACAACGAGCATCCAAACGATTACGTCAAGAGATTCAGAATTCAAGCTTTGGATTATCACGACCAAAATGTGACCGAACAGCAGTTGGTGGAGTCATGCATTAACCGAATGGTTCCCATCTATCGTGCTTTACTGGAAAACCTGCGTTTCCATACGTTCTCTGAATTCCATGAAGCTGCTAAGCGGTCGGCTACGACCGCACCAACGCTGTTAGAAAGAACCATACCGTCCAGGGGTGAAGATGCATGCGAAACTCGAGGAAACAGATGCCTCGTCAATAAGCAATATAACACCGGTCCTTCTGTAAGTGTAGTAGGTGAAGGAGGGAAAAGGAAAGCTCCAGCAGCGGAACAACAACCCAAGCGCGCAGCACCAACGCAGACAACTCCATCCCAGAAAGCCGCGGCTAAGACTCCTGTGCAAGAAACTGGAGATGCTGCTCCAGACTTCCCATTTACAATGGATGAATTCATTGAACTCCTGTAAGCATGGATTCAAGATGACGCCATCAAGCTACCTCCTCTCCGACGTCCGCCAACCGAAGAAGAGATGGCAAATCCCAAATATTTTCGTTACCATAAGTTTGTCAACCACCCAACCAGTGACTGCAACAAATTGAAGCGCATTTTCAAAGAGAAGGTGGATGCAGAAGAACTTCAATTAGGAAATTAAGGAGTTCACAGGGACCCTTTTCCTGTCAGGAGATGTATGATTTCTGGGGACTCCGTCATCAAAACTGTGCAGTATATGATGGAGCATTTATGAGAAATTCTGTATTTCTCCAAGGAGCAGCATCAAGACATGTTTGGAGCCCTCAACCGTGTCGTATCAGGCAAGCGTCTGTTTCTAGTTAGGGAAACCGCTCCCAAACCCCAATCTTTCCTGGGGAGCGCAACTAACAAATGCAATTGGAGACTCCTAACCACCGCTCATTTAAAAGATGTCGAGTTTGACAGCACACTGATTGATGCAGCATCTGATTTCAATATTTTCACTGTCAAGACTCTGAAAGCTGCAAATATTTTAAAGAAGGAAACTGTTCACTGCCCAACTGTGATTAAAAGCGCAAAAGGAGAATCAAAAGATGCTTACGGGTACATTAATCTCGAAATCAAGGTAGGAGATGCTCTAACACGCGGTAAGTTTCATATTATTAAAGAATGCCCGAACTCTGATATGATTCTGGGCCGTTCGTGGGTGCATGACAACAAAGCAAGTCTAGGAGTGTGTCCTTTGCCAGTGTCTATACCTGAAAGGATTTCCAATAAGCCGTCCAACCCCAAAAATAATTTATTTCCGTATCAACATCTTGCCAATGTGACACAACTACCTGGAGAGAGCCCATCGATGTATATTCGAAGATTCCGAACCCAAGTAAGTCTTATTGAACAACCCTTTCTGTAATCAGTCACTCTTCCTTCCGTCAAGAGCCGGGGAATTGACCCGATCGTCAACCCAGCCGTCACTAGGAGATGTGAATTGGGTGCTGGGCCTTTCGAATGTTACATTAAAAATTTAGAAGCTGTATCAATCAAAGAGAACGAGTCTGAGAGTCAAGTAGCTGTACAACACTCAAACCCATTTCAAGTTGGAGATATGGTAGTGAAGGTGAACGCTCAGCCTGATTCGCCTGCAAAAGGGGAAGACGATCCATACCTGGTAGCGGATATTATCTTAGGCGGTTACTATAAGCTCATCAATACCGACAAACTGGAAGGCATGACAATTCACTCACGATGGATCAAACCTTTCAATACCTAAAATGCTGTGCTACCTTTTCCTCCAGTGTTCTCTTTAGTATTTTCTCTAGCAATTTCCCTTTTCATGCAATATTTATTATTCCTCCAAAATGATTGCACTTCTTGCATTCATAATTAGGGTTTCAATTTTTCAGTCAATCGAAGTATCGTTTCTTTTAAAGAAATCTCTTTACTCCTAAATTATGAGACGAAGTCTCGAGAAAGACTAAACTCCCATCATTCCCCATCAGTTCAAAACCAAAAAAATAAAAAACCTAAAAAGAAATATCTCATATCTTTCGAGAAGCACCGAAGAGGAGAAAGAAAAGGGGAAGGAAATCGTCAGGCAATCAGTATGTGATTCTTAGGGAAAGCGCCTTCTGTACCCTGAAGTGCAGCCTGCTTCAACGATGAAGAGGCCTCTCAATCACCACATCATTACGTGAACTGCGACACGCTATCGATTATAGGTGGACAGGTTCATGTCAATCACTAGTTTCCATTATTGCCTTCCCTACTTCGAGCTATTATTCTTAGGGTTATAGGAAATTATCATAAAGGCGGCGCCCGAGCATATAAAAGCATCACCACTTATATGTCGCACTCCCTTCGGTCGCACTACCCGATGGAATGGGAGATTCTATTGTAGCCCTAATGGAGAGTGCAACAACTAGAGCCTCAAGATAACATAAATAAAGGAACCGTCATTTAAATAAAACTCAGGCTTAGCCACCGCTGAGTATAAGAAGAAAATGTCTACAAACTATGAAGAAGTGCCCATCTATCAAAAAGAAAAAGAAAAAGAGGGTAACAAAAAGGAAATCTAATCATCAGCAAGATCAACAGTGCCTTCACCAGAGCCGCCACTAGAAGCTGCTTCAACACCTTCGTCACAAGCCGCTATCGCGTCCTCTCCGGAAGCTGCCTCGACCTCCCTTTTGGAAATTGCTCTAGTATCCTCTCCAGAAGTCGCCACGATTTCCCTTTCGAACGCCACTTCAACACCTCTCTCAGCAGATGCTTCAATATATCTTCCAGGAGACGCTTCAACATCTTCCTTAGAAGCTGCTTCAACATCTTCTCCATATGCCGCTTCCATGTTCTCCCCAGCAGCCACTTCAGCGATCCCTCTAGCAGTCGCTTCGATATCCTCTATAAAAGCTACTTCGACTTCTTCCTCAGAAGCTGCACCAACATACATTTCAGAAACTTCCCCAACAGTCTTTTGAGGATACTCCGGTTCGTCCACATTAGAGTCGAGAATTATGATCCCGTTATGAACAGGGTAATCATACTTATTTTCACCCGGAGATTTCTTATGCTCAATCCTCCGCCGCTTCAATCGAGCCGCGAATCTTTCAGCCCTGACACTCGGGGGATGAGACGCTTCATCACGTCTCTACTTCCCCTTCACACTAACTGAAGCCAGAAAAGCTTGAACACGCTCTCGAACGACGCATAAGTGCACAAGAGACATACCCTGTATAGCACGACCATCTTCGCGAAACGGAGAATCTATTTTGGCCATCACCTCCTCAAATGCGTTATCCCTGGGTTTGTCGACTTCAAAGCTCTTCTCTGGAGAAGTTGAAGAATAATAATCATTAGCGGTTCCCATCATATACTGCAAAAGGCATTATGATTGTATCAACAACCTATGTGATAGAAAAAAAAATCAAATCAAATCACGTGAGAACATGACGCAATACCTGGAATGAAGAAGAAAGCAACTCTGTGATGATCGGTATAGAGAGAAAGTCTCAAGCACTTCCTTTATATTCCACAAACCAGTAGGATCCCGGGAAGAAAATGAGTCTCTACCTGCCATTGAATAAAGGCTTCAGATGTGGGATAACAATAAAATAGATACTTATCTACCTGAAGATAACTGACGTATGCTGAGAAGAAACGTATCTTGCTCAAGAACCGAGCCAGCCTCTATCCTGGTAATGTACTCCGAACTTCTCTTGTGAATTTATTCGACTGTCACCATCTAGTGCTTACCCCGTAATAGTGTCACTATTACATACTAAGCAGGGGACTTAATGTTGATGGTGGTTTTTAGTTCAAGGGTAAATTCGTAAAACCCCGTATTTAATGCGCTGTCATGACATGACGATTAATGTTCACTCGCAACAGAGTAGCACGAATCTCCCGAAGTGTTAGTATTGAAATCTGCATGAAGACACTTGCGTAGGCTACACCACTCTCTGATAAAGAGATCGGCTTGTTGACACACATTTTAATTAAAAGTTAGCATGATCGAACGCGTTTAAATTCCTTAAGAAAAATCTAGACTGTCCATATCAGTCTTAAAAATGATCACGACCACGCAATTCAATAGGCCTAGCCTACTCCTAGCGGAACTAGGCGATCATCATGATGACCACCAGCGGGCCCACTTACATCCCGACCGATCGGATTCCATCTAGTACACCCACAACGCCTTTGAACGCTAACCCTAACATGGGTGGCCGTGCTGTTTAAAGATGAGCTCAAACGAGCTAAGACCGGCAAAAACGGTCTCAAAAACATCATGACCGCCCAACTTAGCTAGCCTAGTTGGACGACTTAGATATTCCTTTGAATGATCAAGGAGGTGCTGACGCATTCACCGGCGACCCAGCTCCATACCTGGTTGATCGAACTACACATAGCAATCCAAGAGCGCGTCAAACCGTTTGCCCAAAGTAGGGCGTTCGCTCGCTCTTTAAACTCTAAATTAAGTCAGCGGCACTATGCAACTTCCGCAAATTGATCGTGTCCGTCCATCTTCGCTAGCATGGTCGAACAGCTTAGATCGGATTCTAGATGGACAACGGCGTGGCACTGTGATCACCGGCCACCCCTCTTCCATGAGGAGTGATCGGCCAAGCCACAACTTGCTCATGTGGACTTCGAACGATTACTCAAAAGAGTCTAGTCGCACTGTTTGCATATTCCAACGTCATCCATCAACTGCCGCAAATCATCTAAGCCACTCAACTTGGCTATCCAATTTAACCTCCCCAGATCTAATCTGGATCGACCGATAGGATGTTAGAATGGCCACCAGCTGCCTCTCTCTCATAGGGACTGACCGGCCAACCCCTGGGATGCGCGCGTGGCTCCTACCAACTCCCTGAAAATGGTTGGTCATGCTCCTTTTAAGACATTAAGATTTGCGACTAACTCAGACGATCTTTAAAACAACAATGCTTTATATGCATCAATTATAAACGATGCATCATAAATATTGATTTCACAAATAGTTTATTATTTGACCTAAAAGCACTAAGTGCTGCTTTTAGCAGCGAGTCTCACGACTTTACCCACTTACTCGAGACATCAAACATGTCACAAACTGGGGGATGCTTACTGGGGTATTAGTTTGGTGGTTTACAGCGTGCGGCGTGCAACGCGCCCATTACGAGAACGTGTTAGGAAAGAACGGATGGTTAACAACAATGAGAGTAGTGGGTGAAAGTGTGACCAGTTTTCCCTCGTAATGGAAACGTGGTGATCACCACTTTTTGCACAACCCCACTTCTCCACTATTTAATCACCTCCACTGCCTAAGAGATCAAGGGTTGCTCGAACATGACTTTTATAAATAGGATTTCAACCTATTTCGACAACACACAAGTGTTATCAACACAAGTATCCATAAAATACCGTAAACCGATAGCTTACATTTGCAAGCCAGTTCTACATTCTGATATAAGTCATAAAACAACCACACCTTCATAATTCAACATTCTGATCTCAAACACCTTCTTCGCTTCCCTCCCTAAGATCAACCCTTCTCCTTCACTTTGTGACCGAATTGAATCTGGAACGGCCATTTCTTGGTTTAGGACAGAGTCTTACAGATTGATCTCTCGAATCTAAAAGTACTTCTGTGCAGTGCTTTTATTTAGGGTTTGAATTCGTTTCTCATCAACACACCAAAATTTACCAAAAACAGCAGATTCAGTTTTTACCCCAAAACACCCATGCAACCAAGATGGAAATTTTATCTTTACGAGACTCTATTCCCATTCCGATGACGCTTCTTAATTCGAAAGCCAAAAAGGATTTCAAGTCCATGGTCAATTCCAAGCTCAGAGTTGCACAAAAGGAAGAAGTTAGGGTTTTGATCAAAGAAAACCTAATTCGCAAGTCTAGTCTATCAAAACAGGAAATTTTACTTCATCAAGGCTCTATTATCATGCTAGTGACGTCTCCTAACACAAAATCCCAGAAAGCTCCCAAGTACAGAGTTGATTCGAAGTCCAGAATCAGAGCAAGCAAAGACTAAGCATCAATTCGGGGACTCCGCAAGTGAATTTTAAATTCGTGCCTGAACGATTCGTAACCATCTATATACTCATCATAGAACAATCAAGGTTCTACACTTAGTAGGGGACTTAATGTAGATGGTGAATTTTGGATAAAGGGCAAAAGTGTCATTTTAAGACCATAGACAAAATTCATCTCTCACGGGAGAGATAAAGCCCCTGGCTCTCAAGGAACCCTTATCCACGATTTCTAATATACGTCCCCGCGGGACACTACTGGTCGTGGTGCCGTGATTCCTAGCATACATCCCCGCGAGATACTGCTGGTCACGTAGGTTCTGTAGAGCGTAAAACGTCCCCGACAGACTTTTGAACCAGAACAGCCACAATTCCAGCATGTCTTCGCGAGACGCAGTTGATTGTGATGCCATGATTCCTAGTATACATCCTCAACGAGATGCTGCTGGTCATGTAGGCTCTGTAGATGCGTAAATACGTCCTCGGCGGACTTATGACCCAGAGCGGAGATTTGCA
This sequence comes from Papaver atlanticum, assembly GCA_023531105.1. NCBI lineage: Eukaryota > Viridiplantae > Streptophyta > Magnoliopsida > Ranunculales > Papaveraceae > Papaver > Papaver atlanticum. The sequence goes on along the minus strand of JAJJMB010006998.1, from coordinate 3,220,095 downwards.
TATCTCCTGTAAGCACGACTCACCCTATTTAAGATCAAAGACGTATTCCTAGTACATCATCGCGAGATACACTGGTCATGTTTGCTCTAGGCTCTGACTCGACTTACTGAGGTTTCCGAGTAACTCCTAAGGCATCCCCTCGAGATACACTGGTTATTCTTCCTCTGGGCCCTTTCGACAGACTCATAGAACATCCTTTCAGGATACACTGGTCTTGTTGGCCCATCATATGGACACACAGTTGATTCCTAGCACATCTCTGCAAGATACGCTGGTCTCGTAGAGGCATTAATTGGGTGTACAAAGCCTTTTTATATCTCAAGACGAGTCCCAGCTGACCATAGAGAGATTCAGATCCGTTAAGAAAATCTTCGAAGAGATTTTGATTCTTCTGCAAAATCTCGGAGAGATTCAAGTCTCTCTGCAAAATCACGGAGAGGTTCACAGTACATGCCTTACCTAGGTCTCAAGCCTATTTCTCAGCCTCTCAAACACACTCATGTCTAGTAAATTAAGCCTGAACTATACATGTCTATCCAAATATGTGGATAAGCTCTCTTGAGCTCCGCATCCTCGACAAAAGGACCCAAAAACATATCATTTAGCCATGACATATCAGTGAGCCATGACATTGATCTTTCACGACTTAAACCATGATATAGTGGAAATGTACATGGCTGATATTGTCGTCAAAGATAAGAAACGCGGAGATCATGTCAAAAACCTACGGCGGATCTTCGAGAATTTCCGAGACTTTAACTTAAAAATGGACCCCGCTAAGTGTGTTTTTGGCGTTACAATCGGGAAATTCCTGGGGTATCAAGTCACTAATAAAGGGATTGAGGTTGACTCCGCCAAGGCAGAAGCCATTCTGTTGATGCCTCCACCTAAGAATAAAGAGGAGTTGCAAAAGCTGATTGGAAAAGTCTCATACGTAAGGCGCTTTATCCCGGGGCTAGTACAAACCCTGACTCATTTATTTCCTATGCTCAAGAAGAATGGTAAGTTCGCCTGGCAAGCGGCACAACAAGAGGCTTTCAAATCGATTAATAAATGGCTCACTCACCCTCACGTCCTGCGACCACCAGTCAAGGGCGAACCGCTCTACCTATACCTGGAAAATACGGAGACCGCTTTAGGGGTGCTCTTAGCCCAAGACATGAGGGGGAGCTAACCTAGTCCCAATCTACTATATTAGCAAAATTCTAAAGAATGCCGAGTTGAGATACACTTCTGTCGAGAAAGCGTGTTTACCCCTAATCTTGGCAACACAAAAATTGCGACACTACCTACTAAGGCATAAGAACTATGTGGCCACGGCCGCCAATCTGATTCTCTACTTAACCACCATACCTATCCAGTCGGGAAGAATGGCTAGGTGGTCGATGCAGCTGCTTGAGTTCGATTTCACGCCAATACGACTGCAAGGAGTCCGAGGGCAGGAAATTGCAGATTTACTGGTGGTTTTCCCGAGGTCTGACGCTTTCGAGCTACATTCTAAAGTACCCGGAGAGGTCTCTTTGATTGAAGAAGGTACGCCCAGTACATGTAAAATGTCCTTTGACGGTTCCTCCTATGGAAGACATGGGGGCGCAGGAGTCGTATTCGAATCACCAGAAGGATAACTGAGGTCATACGCGTACAAGCTCGACTATCCTTGCACTAACAACGTGACGGAGTATGAAAGCTTTTTCATATGAATGCAGATGACGTTAAAAATGGGAATAAGAAGTTTGGAAGTGATGGGTGATTCCAGGCTCTTGGTAAATCAGATGAAAGGGGAATTTAATGTCGAAGAACCGATTCTGGCGGTCTATCGGGATAAATCCCAAGGACTCATGCAGCACTTTGAACATATCTCAACCCAGCATATGGGGCAATTATCTAATATGCATGTGGACGCACTAGCCACTTTGGCGTCTAAGCTACAAATGCTCAAAGGAGTTGAAGAAATAATTACCATCATCAGAAAGAACTCGTCCTTGGCGTTAGAGGAATTACCGGCAATGGAAACACTCGATTGGCGCCAAGTAATCATAGCGGACCTAAGGCGACCACCCAAAGAAAGGAAACTGCCCTGGAAGACGCTAAAGTCGTATATTATCCTCGATGGAAATCTATAATATATCACCGCGGGAGGCGGACTGTGCAAGTGCCTGGGACCTCTCGAAGGAAAATAAAAATTAAAAGAAATACACTATCGTGTATGCGGCCATACCGCCTCTATAGTGTTGCATCGACGTATCCAGCGTGCAGGTTTCTACTGGCCAGACATGGCGGTCCAAGCGAAAAATTTGCAAGATGCATGTATAATTTGTCAAGGGTCTCCCCAAGAGGCAGAAATATGTGTTTCCGAAGAAGATGAAGAGGATTGGAGGGAACCTTATATTGCTTACCTCACGAACCGAACCTTACCAAGTGACAAGAAGGAGGCCCTTAAGCTAGTTAAAAAATCAGGACGATATTTGTTGTCGATGAAAAATTGTTCCGCAGAAGCTTCGGGTACCAAACGCTGACCTGTTTGATAAAAAGCGAGGCCATTCGAGTGATAGAGCTGACACATGATGGAAAGCATCAGGTTAAAGCGAGACTATTTTCACAGATCTATGGAGCAGGGTACTACTGGCCCACTATGGAAAACGATACCACTGAGTATGTGAAGAAATGCGAATAATGCCAAATACATGGCAATTTGATCCACGCTCCTCACAATATGTTGCATAGCATCGCCACGCCACGCCATGTCCCTTCCATACCTAGGGACTGGACATTATCGGGCCGATCATGCCAAAGTCTTCTAAACAACACGAGTACATCGTAACCGCAACGGAGTGTTTTACAAAATTGGTCGAAGCTATTCCCTTAAAGAGCACCACTGGGGACACCATCGCTGCCTTCATCAAAGAGTATATATTAACGCGTTTCGGGATACCTTTTGTTAACAGTAATGTCAAAGACTTATTGGAATCTTTCCACATCAAGCAAAACACCTCTACCCCATATTATACTAAGGAAATGGGCAAGCAGAGGCAACAAACAAAACACTTCTCCGCATTCTAAGCAGGAACTTGTATGACAATAAGAGGCTTTGGCATGAAGAATTACCAATGACGCTTTGGGAATATCGAACCGCTAAAAGATCATCCACGGGTGCAACTCCTTACAACCTGGTATATGGGGAAGACGCCATCTTACCCGCAGAAGTCGTCATTGCCTCTGCTCGAGTCATTGCGGTAAGCGGCTACAGGTCGAAGACCACAAGATATTTCAAGTACTTGACACGATAGAGGAAAAAAAGAGCATAGTAGACGCGCACGCCCCGAAGTATCGTGACCGAATGGCCAGAGCCAATAACCAGAAGGTTAAGCCAAGAAGCTTCGCAGCGGGAGACCCAGTGATTGTTATTTCTCCACATGTACCTCAGAACGCTAGCGTTGGAAAATTTTCTCCAAATTGGGAAGGGCCGTTTCGAGTCACTGAAGCCGCAGAGAGTGGATACTACAAGATGGAGCACGCCGATGGTACTCCTATCAAAGGAAAACTCAATGATATAATGAATGACAAGTGACTCAAGACCTTTTACATGTAATGAACGCGTGATATGAATAAAATAGCTTTTAATTAAAAATCTATCTTTATTCTTCTACTCATTCTTTGAGCCCACCCGAACGCTACTTATGAAAGGTGGAGTGTCTAAACTCCCCTTGTACTCACTCTTTGAGACTCGGTTGTCTAAATCCTTCAAGCCTTGATAAAAGGTGGAGTGCCCACGAATCCTCCCATGCTCACTCTTTGAGCCCGGAGTGTTTAAACCCCCTCGCGCTCACTCCTCGAGCCTTGCGTGGCTAAATCCTCTTGCCCTTGATGAAAGGAGGAGTGTAAAAAACTCCAGCGCTTACTCAAGCCTGAGTGACTAAGTCCTCCAGACCCTTGATAAAAAAGGAGTGTATAAATACTCCAATGTCTACCTCAAGGCAGCTCTGGTGCCCTATCATAAAACGCGGACACAGAGCCATCCCCTTTACCTCTGAAGGAAATTCAAAATGCGAAGGAACACTTTTGTTCCCATAAACGCGCCTCGAGCGCCATCTTCTTAGCCCCTGAAGGAAAGTCAAAATAAAATAAAATGGGAAGGAACACTTTTGTTTCCATAAACGCGCCTCTAGCGCCATCTTCTTAGCCCCTGAAGGCAAGTCAAAAAAATAAAATGGGAACACTTTTGTTCCTATAAACGCGCTTCTAGTGCCATCCTCTTAGCCTCTGAAGGAAAGTCAAAAATAGAAAAGAAAAAGAGGGAAGAAACACTTTTGTTCCCATAAACGCGCTTCTAGCGCCATCTTTTTAGCCCCTGAAGGAAAGTCAAAAAGAATAAAATGGGAAGGAAAACTTTTG